>CALYLW010000677.1:367555-419377 GCA_944989445.1 Ampullaceana balthica
CTAGTGTGGCCAACAATGTTGGCTTTGTATTGACTTGATACTACATACTATAAATATCCACTGATAGACAATTGATCCAGTTGGATTGGATTATTTAAGAATAGTGTTAGAGTTTATTTTATTCTAAAACCAGTGTGGAAGTTACTCTATCACACGTTGTTTGTGTGTTGGTTAAGGTGGTCGCTGCTGTTCTGTTTAATGATGTGTGTTGGTTAAGGTGGTCGCTGTTGTTCTGTTTAATGATGTGTGTTGGTTAAGGTGGTCGCTGTTGTTCTGTTTAATGATATGTGTTGGTTAAGGTGGTCGCTGTTATTCTGTTTAATGATGTGTGTTGGTTAAGGTGGTCGCTGTTGTTCTGTTTAATGATGTTGTTCAATTGGTTGAAATTGTTCAGCTGTTATCAGCGGTTTTTTTTCGCGGTGGTCGAGTGGCAGCGCGCTCGACTGGCGTACCGATGGTCACGGGTTCGAATCCATGTCAAGGCAAGGCTTTGTTCCCGGGGCCTAGGGCATCCCTGAGTCAACCAGATCCGAATGGGTACCTAACACTACATGTAGTTAGGCGGCTGGGTAATGCGTGGACCCACAAAGCCGTGCCTGTGAACGCTGCATCACTTGCCAACAGATCATCTGTCGTGGTCTGTGGACGCAATTATCTTCTGCAAAGAAGGAGCGTCTGTATTGATAAGATAAGATAAGATATATAGAGACCAGCCTCCTTAATATCTTGTTTCATGAAAAGAATAGCCCTACAGCTATGGCGGATTAAGAGGGGGGCTGAACGGGCTAAAGCCAGGGGCCCCTGATGATTTAGGGGCCCCCAAATTTAGTATATTTTATAATATAGGTGGACAAATTTTTGCATGAATCCCTAAAAATATGATAAATTAAATAAATTAATAAAATCTTATGTATTAATCTGATCGCTATTCGGACCCTGATAGTAAATACTTTTTAAATCCTTTATATTAACTCGTTGTGTCTGTTTGAACCCTTGATTGCTTGCTTGATTGTCGGTCGCCAAAACTTTGGATCGATTTTTAAACCACTTCCTCGTAAGCTAGCGAGCTGAAATTTAGCAGGCAGTTTCGTGACGATGATAAAAACTATGTATCACAATTTCAGATCCATCGCATGTACCGTAATTAAATTATTGAATTTTTAGATTATTTTTTTATTCCTATGTAACATGTTATTTTTTGAGATAGAGAGTAAGGGTGCGCATCATATTGAACAACCTTTCTGTCGCGCAATAAGGTGCGTATTTTATTGACAACACTTTTTATAAACATTTTCCTGATCGGTGCGCATTATATTAAACATGTTTTACGACACAACTACAATTTTGTATTTTTGGATGGTCTTGCGCTGCGTAGTATAATGAACATTCTTTTAGTTACTTCTCGTACATAAAGGATTTATAGTCAAAAACTTGTTTGTTACGTTTTTTTAAATTATATCTTTTAAATGTGTCTTTCGCATCAAGTTCTCGTGGTCTTTTGGCAGCCTACAGGCTTGTAGCGCAAGCGGTGTAGGGTTTGAATCCCAGTGGGGTTATGATTTTTTTTTAAATTTGTATTTTTTTTTAAACTATCTTTTTACACTCAATTTTACGATGCCGGTGAACAGTTATTTCTTTGTGTTCGGATTTTGATGAATCCGATCCCGTAGTACAGAAAATTATGAGAAAGGAACCAATGGACGATTTAGTTACAAGTTACAGTTATAGTGTTATATTATTAGCTGTCAGCAATCATTTTATTTAAAGGGACACTGGCTGGATAGGGCACCAGTTTTAATTGCAGCCAGGGGCCCCGTGCAGCCTTAATCCGCCCCTGCCCTACAGTACAGCGAACATGTATATTTCTGTAATCATTCTATGATCAACTATTTTTACCTGACGCTCAATGGACGTTGTAGACGAAATGAGACAAAATATCGCGTGTCACAATTAACAGCTGGGCCTATGAAAAATTTAAATCTTTGGCAGTTTTGTGGCTAGCGGTACGGAGGAGGATAGAGAAAGGTTGCGATTGAATACGTCACATCACGTGACATTGATTAACTTCCGCCAACATCGCATGTGCTAAAATGACGACATTCACCAAAAAAAAAGGAGTAAAATTTGAGAAAAGATATTTTGAATGTACATTGAGATCTGGTTCAGCTAGAGAAATAGTGGTGACGTAATATGTAGACAGAGAAACTAGCACAAGTGTAGAACTTTTGGTCTAATGTAGAACGTTTGTTATAATCTGTAACTTTTGGTCTAATGCATAAATTTTGGTCTAATGTATAACTTTTGGTCTCATGTAAAATTTTTGGTTTAATGATTTCTTCAGTTGACAACGCAAAATAATCCATACGTACTCGTAAATAATAATGAAAATAATAGGAATAATGCAGTCTATCCACATGCCCATTAGAAGTGCAAATAGCAAATAACATTGTGAAAAATTTTCAGATTTCAGTAAAGTTTAGAGTCTTAAGTCTAGGTGTAAGTTTAGAGTCTTAAGTCTAGGTGTAAGTCTAGGGGACGCGGTGGTCGAGTGGCAGCGCACTGGACTGTCGTACCGATGGTCACGGGTTCGAATCCGTGTGAAGGCAAGGGTTTGTTCCCGGGGCCTAGGGCGTCCCTGAGTCACCCCGCTCCGAATGGGTACCTAACACTACATGTAGTTAGGCGGCTGGGTAATGCGTGGAACCCACAAAGCCGTGGCCTGTGAATGCTGCATCACTTGGCAACAGATCATCTGTCATGGTCTGTGGACGCAACTATCTTCTGCATAGAAGGAGCGTCTGTATAGATAAGATAAGATAAGATAAGAAGTTTAGAGTCTTAAGTCTAGGTGTAAGTTTAGAGTCTTAACTTTAGGTGTAAGTTTAGAGTCTTAAGTCTAGGTGTAAGTTTAGAGTCTTAAGTCTAGGTGTACGATTAGAGTCTTAAGTCTAGGTGTAAGTTTAGAGTCTTAAGTCTAGGTATAAGTTTAGAGTCTTAAGTCTAGGTGTAAGATTAGAGTCTAAAGTATAGGTGTAAGTTTAGAGTCTTAAGTCTAGGTGTAAGTTTAGAGTCTTAAGTCTAGGTGTAAGATTAGAGTCTTAAGTCTAGGTGTAAGTTTAGAGTCTTAAGTCTAGGTGTAAGTTTAGAGTCTTAAGTTTAGGTGTAAGATTAGAGTCGTAAGTCTAGGTGTAAGTTTAGAGTCTTAAGTCTAGGTGTAAGAAGAAAGATCCCAAATGAAACATGAAGGTGAATGGACTTGATGGAAAAGTTGAAAAACATAAATAATACTAGGTTGTGCTGCGGCGCCCACTTTTATTTAGGGCGCCGTTTAGGGCGCCTACGGCGCCCACTTTTTTAAAAGCCCAAATAACTTGTTCTTGTATGATAGATACGTAATATTAAACTTCCTTAAATGTACACAAAGTATTTTATAATAGGGGTTGTAGGGCGCCCACTTTATTTTGGTCAAAAGTCCAAGTAACTTATCCGTGTGTGATAAATACGAAATATTCCTGAAATGTACACAAAGTATTTATATAATTTTTTTTTACAGTTCTAATCACCACATGATTTTTTAAACTAATTTTAGAAAGCAGCGCACCAAATTACTGAACCAAAAAAATAACTCTTTGAGACAGTCAGCACTGTTTACAACACAAATGCTGACGTCAAAGGTTCGTGCATTGTTTGGTTAATGTTAATCTGAAAAGCAAAATGATTATGATTTTAAGTCTATATTTTCAATTTTTAAAGAGAGATGTCCCTTAGCGGTAGGCCACAGTCATACATAATTGAGGGTAAATATCAACATGCATAATTTGCAATGTATGTCACGTCTGTCTGTCCGTGACGCTACTAATTTTAGAAAGCATCGCATCAAATTACTGCAACAAAAATAACTCTTTTCGAACGATCCACATAAAATTGCGCAATATGAAAATAAATGAATAAAATAAAAATTAATAAAATAAATAAAAGTTCTGTATTACATTACTTTTTATTCTGATGTGTATTTTTTCAAAATAAATAGATTTCAGCTGAAATGTATTTATTTTGAAAACTTCCGTCATTTTTGACGGGTAATACACTAGTATATATATAATTCGCCAGAAACTAGAGCAAGCAAGAAGATGCAGTCGAAATGTATGTGGTAGTGTGCACAGCCGCTCCGCGCCTCACTATGCTCACCGCATTGAGACGCGCCATATAGAAGGAAAGGAAGTAATGCTTCAAAACAACTACCATAATGCACACTGCGGGAAGTTTGTGCCCGTTCTTTTTCCATTTTCTTTGCACTGTCCATGAGCCATTCTGCGGTGTAGGCTATGCTACGCCGCGGGTCGGATCTAGTATCTATCTATCTATATAATTCTCTTCGTGGTCGGACCCTGCGAGACAAGCTGCAAGTATGTTCAACAGATACTAATTTTAGAAAGCAGCGTACCAAATTACTCCACCAATGCATCAAAAGGTGTGCAAATTAAATATGTGCTGTAAAAAATTTTTTATATGACGTCATTGTTTTCGCTGATATTTTAATTTTGTAAAAAGGGAACAATGTAAAAAGTTATAAAATACTTTGTGTACATTTCAGAAAATTTAATATTTCGTATTGATCAAACAAGGACAAGTTAGTTGGGATTTTGAAAAAGGTGGGCGCCGTAGGCGCCCTAAAAAAGTGCATTTTTTCAAAATAAATAGATTTCAGCTGAACACTTCCGTCATTTTTTACGGGTGATACGCCGCGGGTCTCTCCAGAGTTCCTTCTTTTCATTCACTCACAGTCGTTTGCCCAAACCCACCCCATTTTGACAACCGTGTCTTTCAGGAAGTCTTCACCCGTCACTAAATCATTAGCGGGTCAGCTAGTATATGATAATAGCAATAGTCACTGGGAGGAAGGAAGGATCCGTAGCGCTATGACGTCATTTTTTGAGCTTATATTTTTAAGTATATAGACAAGGCGCGCATCAGGAGGTGTGCATAATTCTAAAAGATTCTAAAAAAATATTATATGACGTCATAGTTTTATCTTATATTTTAATTTTGTAAAAGAGAGCGATGTAAAAAGAGGATTTGAGGATTTATAATTATAAACTACTTTGTGTACATTTCAGGAAGTTTAATATTTCGTATTTATCAAACAAGGATAATAGGCGCCCTAAAACCCCTAATTAGTTTATATTTAATTTCTGTTTGTTAATTGCACGGTTTGTTTAAAACGCCTGCCTGTAATTTACTGCCAAGCCGAAACTCATATTGTTTCCCTGCATTGTTGTGCACTTGGTTGCTCTGCTATAAGACCTATTCATCAGTAACAAGGTGCACATTATGGAAAGTCAATAAACATACAACAAAGATACAAGTTTTAAATTGACTTTAATTTCACTGATCTTAAACACACCGCATCAGCTTTGGTATAAATGCAAGCCAATACATACTGGCTATTGCATCATTATCAGCCACTATTACATATTGACCACTGCATCATCATTATCCACTATTACATATTGACCACTGCATCACTACTAGCCACACGATTGTATCTGACGGCAAGTGCGGATAGGACAAATAAAGGAGCAGATAATGCAGACGTCTGTCTGACAATGACTGGCTATTAGAGTTCTTGTTCCTACCGATGAGATAATCCACCCCGCTGTTACAGGGGTTCCCATTTGTTGTAAATTAGTTCATGTATGTTACTGCCATCTGTGGAAGTTGGTCGGTGGATCAGTTTAATTTGGTCGGTGGATCAGATAAATTTGGTCGGTGGATCAGTTTAATTTGGTCGGTGCATCAGATAAATTTGGTCGGTGGATCAGATAAATTTGGTCGGTGGATCAGATAAATTTGGTCGGTGGATCAGATAAATTTGGTCGGTGGATCAGATAAATTTGGTCGGTGGATCAGTTTAATTTGGTCGGTGGATCAGATAATTTGGTCGGTGGTTCAGATAAATTTGGTCGGTGGATCAGATAAATTTGGTTGGTGGATCAGTTTAATTTGGTCGGTGCATCAGATAAATTTGGTCGGTGGATCAGTTTAATTTGGTCGGTGCATCAGATAAATTTGGTCGGTGGATCAGATAAATTTGGTCGATGGATCAGATAAATTTGGTCAGTGGATCAGATAAATTTGGTCGGTGGATCAGATAAATTTGGTCGGTGGATCAGATAAATTTGTTTGGTTAACTGATCAATTTGTTTAAGTTTTTAAAATCCTTTATATTAACTTGTGGCGTGTGGTTGCTTCTTATCTTATCTTATCTGTTTACAGACGCTCCTTCTATACAGAAGATTATTGCGTCCTACGCTTATCTATGGTTTGTGTTTAGTCCTGCATTTTTATTAGAGATTTAAATGTTGATAAAGTGTTGGTTTTCCTGGATTCTCCAGGCAACCCATTCCACGCCCGAATTCCGGACGGGAAGAAGGAAAACTTGTATGTGTTTGTTCTTGCATACGGAATAAGAAAGGTGTTTTTATCCTTATGTCTATCTGAGGGTTGTATTAAGTTATCTTTGTGTTGTATTTCTAAATTAGAATTAATTGCTTTATGTATGATTACTACTTTGCTCTTGGTTCTTCTATCCTCTAGTGTTTCAAGGTTTAATGATTTAACTAATGGTGTTATTCTTGTCAGTTTCGATTGATTAATTGTTTGACGAAAAAACTTTGGATCGATTTTTAACTTCCTCGTAGTCTAGCGAGCTGAAATTTTGCAGGCAGACTCGTGCCGACGATAAAAATGATATATCAAAATTTCAGATCGATCGAATGTTCTGTAATTAAATTAATGAATTTTTAGATTATCTTTATTTATCGCCATGTAGCGTGTTAATTTTTGTGCTATTGTCGCGGTGCGTATTATATGAACAACTTTTCCTGTCGCGCAATAAGGTATTGACAATACATTTTTTAAAATATATTCCCGATCTGTATATTTTTATGCCAATCTGTCGCAAGGTGCATATTACGTTAAACATGTTTTTATAAACCTTTTCCGGTGATCAAATCGAGCTGAAATTTAGCAGGCAGACTATAGTAATTTTTTTTACTATAAATCCTTTATATATGATATGAATCCTTTATATATGAGACAACACAAATTTTGGATTTTTGGATAGTCGTGCGATGCGTATTATAATGTACATACCTTTAGTTATGTCTCCTAAATAAAAGATTTATAGTAAAAAACTTGTGGTTTTTTTTTAAAGGTTTTGTTTTATTAATGAATTAAATTGATTAATGGATGCATAGGCGTAGCAAAAACTTGGCAGCGGGGCAGTTGCCGAAGGCGCCGAGGGCAAATCCTTTAATAATCAATGTATTCTGTATATTTTAGTATTTTCCTTATTTATCACCGCGCGAAATATGAATTAGCCAAGATTGCTGAAAACCCAGTTACGCTTCTGAATGGACGTGTATCTAGTAAAAATCAAGTTTCTAATGTAGGATAGTGATGTCAAGAGAACAGTTTAAACAGAAATGACGTGTCAAGTACCAGGTGATGTCAAGAGAACAGTTTAAACAGAAATAACTTGTCAAGTACCAGGTGATGTCAAGAGAACAGTTTAAACAGAAATAACTTGTCAAGTACCAGGTGATGTCAAGAGAACAGTTTAAACAGAAATGACGTGTCAAGTACCAGGTGATGTCAAGAGAACAGTTTAAACAGAAATAACGTGTCAAGTACCAGGTGATGTCAAGAGAACAGTTTAAACAGAAATAACGTGTCAAGTACCAGGTGATGTCAAGAGAACAGTTTAAACAGAAATAACGTGTCAAGTACCAGGTGATGTCAAGAGAACAGTTTAAACAGAAATAACTTGTCAAGTACCAGGTGATGTCAAGAGAACAGTTTAAACAGAAATAACGTGTCAAGTACCAGGTGATGTCAAGAGAACAGTTTAAACAGAAATAACGTGTCAAGTACCAGGTGATGTCAAGAGAACAGTTTAAACAGAAATGACGTGTCAAGTACCAGGTGATGTCAAGAGAACAGTTTAAACAGAAATAACGTGTCAAGTACCAGGTGATGTCAAGAGAACAGTTTAAACAGAAATGACGTGTCAAGTACCAGGTGATGTCAAGAGCACAGTTTAAACAGAAATAACTTGTCAAGTACCAGGTGATGTCAAGAGAACAGTTTAAACAGAAATAACTTGTCAAGTACCAGGTGATGTCAAGAGAACAGTTTAAACAGAAATAACGTGTCAAGTACCAGGTGATGTCAAGAGAACAGTTTAAACAGAAATAACGTGTCAAGTACCAGGTGATGTCAAGAGAACAGTTTAAACAGAAATAACGTGTCAAGTACCAGGTGATGTCAAGAGAACAGTTTAAACAGAAATAACTTGTCAAGTACCAGGTGATGTCAAGAGAACAGTTTAAACAGAAATAACGTGTCAAGTACCAGGTGATGTCAAGAGAACAGTTTAAACAGAAATGACGTGTCAAGTACCAGGTGATGTCAAGAGAACAGTTTAAACAGAAATAACGTGTCAAGTACCAGGTGATGTCAAGAGAACAGTTTAAACAGAAATGACGTGTCAAGTACCAGGTGATGTCAAGAGCACAGTTTAAACAGAAATAACTTGTCAAGTACCAGGTGATGTCAAGAGAACAGTTTAAACAGAAATAACTTGTCAAGTACCAGGTGATGTCAAGAGAACAGTTTAAACAGAAATAACGTGTCAAGTACCAGGTGATGTCAAGAGAACAGTTTAAACAGAAATGACGTGTCAAGTACCAGGTGATGTTAAGAGAACAGTTTAAACAGAAATAACGTGTCAAGTACCAGGTGATGTCAAGAGAACAGTTTAAACAGAAATGACGTGTCAAGTACCAGGTGATGTCAAGAGAACAGTTTAAACAGAAATAACGTGTCAAGTACCAGGTGATGTCAAGAGAACAGTTTAAACAGAAATAACGTGTCAAGTACCAGGTGATGTCAAGAGAACAGTTTAAACAGAAATAACGTGTCAAGTACCAGGTGATGTCAAGAGAAAAGTTTAAACAGAAATGACGTGTCAAGTACCAGGTGATGTCAAGAGAACAGTTTAAACAGAAATAACGTGTCAAGTACCAGGTGATGTCAAGAGAACAGTTTAAACAGAAATAACGTGTCAAGTACCAGGTGATGTCAAGAGAACAGTTTAAACAGAAATAACGTGTCAAGTACCAGGTGATGTCAAGAGAACAGTTTAAACAGAAATAACGTGTCAAGTACCAGGTGATGTCAAGAGAACAGTTTAAACAGAAATAACTTGTCAAGTACCAGGTGATGTCAAGAGAACAGTTTAAACAGAAATAACGTGTCAAGTACCAGGTGATGTCAAGAGAACAGTTTAAACAGAAATGACGTGTCAAGTACCAGGTGATGTCAAGAGAACAGTTTAAACAGAAATAACGTGTCAAGTACCAGGTGATGTCAAGAGAACAGTTTAAACAGAAATGACGTGTCAAGTATCAGGTGATGTCAAGAGCACAGTTTAAACAGAAATAACTTGTCAAGTACCAGGTGATGTCAAGAGAACAGTTTAAACAGAAATAACTTGTCAAGTACCAGGTGATGTCAAGAGAACAGTTTAAACAGAAATAACGTGTCAAGTACCAGGTGATGTCAAGAGAACAGTTTAAACAGAAATGACGTGTCAAGTACCAGGTGATGTTAAGAGAACAGTTTAAACAGAAATAACGTGTCAAGTACCAGGTGATGTCAAGAGAACAGTTTAAACAGAAATGACGTGTCAAGTACCAGGTGATGTCAAGAGAACAGTTTAAACAGAAATAACTTGTCAAGTACCAGGTGATGTCAAGAGAACAGTTTAAACAGAAATAACGTTTCAAGTACCAGGTGATGTCAAGAGAACAGTTTAAACAGAAATAACGTGTCAAGTACCAGGTGATGTCAAGAGAACAGTTTAAACAGAAATGACGTGTCAAGTACCAGGTGATGTCAAGAGAACAGTTTTAAACAGAAATAACGTGTCAAGTACCAGGTGATGTCAAGAGAACAGTTTAAACAGAAATAACGTGTCAAGTACCAGGTGATGTCAAGAGAACAGTTTAAACAGAAATAACGTGTCAAGTACCAGGTGATGTCAAGAGAACAGTTTAAACAGAAATAACGTGTCAAGTACCAGGTGATGTCAAGAGAACAGTTTAAACAGAAATAACGTGTCAAGTACCAGGTGATGTCAAGAGAACAGTTTAAACAGAAATAACGTGTCAAGTACCAGGTGATGTCAAGAGAACAGTTTAAACAGAAATAACGTGTCAAGTACCAGGTGATGTCAAGAGAACAGTTTAAACAGAAATAACGTGTCAAGTACCAGGTGATGTCAAGAGAACAGTTTAAACAGAAATAACGTGTCAAGTACCAGGTGATGTCAAGAGAACAGTTTAAACAGAAATAACGTGTCAAGTACCAGGTGATGTCAAGAGAACAGTTTAAACAGAAATAACGTGTCAAGTACCAGGTGATGTCAAGAGAACAGTTTAAACAGAAATAACTTGTCAAGTACCAGGTGATGTCAAGAGAACAGTTTAAACAGAAATAACGTGTCAAGTACCAGGTGATGTCAAGAGAACAGTTTAAACAGAAATGACGTGTCAAGTACCAGGTGATGTCAAGAGAACAGTTTAAACAGAAATAACGTGTCAAGTACCAGGTGATGTCAAGAGAACAGTTTAAACAGAAATGACGTGTCAAGTACCAGGTGATGTCAAGAGAACAGTTTAAACAGAAATAACTTGTCAAGTACCAGGTGATGTCAAGAGAACAGTTTAAACAGAAATAACGTGTCAAGTACCAGGTGATGTCAAGAGAACAGTTTAAACAGAAATAACGTGTCAAGTACCAGGTGATGTCAAGAGAACAGTTTTAAACAGAAATAACGTGTCAAGTACCAGGTGATGTCAAGAGAACAGTTTAAACAGAAATAACGTGTCAAGTACCAGGTGATGTCAAGAGAACAGTTTAAACAGAAATAACGTGTCAAGTACCAGGTGATGTCAAGAGAACAGTTTAAACAGAAATAACGTGTCAAGTACCAGGTGATGTCAAGAGAACAGTTTAAACAGAAATAACGTGTCAAGTACCAGGTGATGTCAAGAGAACAGTTTAAACAGAAATAACGTGTCAAGTACCAGGTGATGTCAAGAGAACAGTTTAAACAGAAATAACGTGTCAAGTACCAGGTGATGTCAAGAGAACAGTTTAAACAGAAATAACGTGTCAAGTACCAGGTGATGTCAAGAGAACAGTTTAAACAGAAATAACGTGTCAAGTACCAGGTGATGTCAAGAGAACAGTTTAAACAGAAATAACGTGTCAAGTACCAGGTGATGTCAAGAGAACAGTTTAAACAGAAATAACGTGTCAAGTACCAGGTGATGTCAAGAGAACAGTTTAAACAGAAATAACGTGTCAAGTACCAGGTGATGTCAAGAGAACAGTTTAAACAGAAATAACGTGTCAAGTACCAGGTGATGTCAAGAGAACAGTTTAAACAGAAATAACGTGTCAAGTACCAGGTGATGTCAAGAGAACAGTTTAAACAGAAATAACGTGTCAAGTACCAGGTGATGTCAAGAGAACAGTTTAAACAGAAATAACGTGTCAAGTACCAGGTGATGTCAAGAGAACAGTTTAAACAGAAATAACGTGTCAAGTACCAGGTGATGTCAAGAGAACAGTTTAAACAGAAATAACGTGTCAAGTACCAGGTGATGTCAAGAGAACAGTTTAAACAGAAATAACGTGTCAAGTACCAGGTGATGTCAAGAGAACAGTTTAAACAGAAATAACGTGTCAAGTACCAGGTGATGTCAAGAGAACAGTTTAAACAGAAATAACGTGTCAAGTACCAGGTGATGTCAAGAGAACAGTTTAAACAGAAATAACGTGTCAAGTACCAGGTGATGTCAAGAGAACAGTTTAAACAGAAATAACGTGTCAAGTACCAGGTGATGTCAAGAGAACAGTTTAAACAGAAATAACGTGTCAAGTACCAGGTGATGTCAAGAGAACAGTTTAAACAGAAATAACGTGTCAAGTACCAGGTGATGTCAAGAGAACAGTTTAAACAGAAATAACGTGTCAAGTACCAGGTGATGTCAAGAGAACAGTTTAAACAGAAATAACGTGTCAAGTACCAGGTGATGTCAAGAGAACAGTTTAAACAGAAATAACGTGTCAAGTACCAGGTGATGTCAAGAGAACAGTTTAAACAGAAATAACGTGTCAAGTACCAGGTGATGTCAAGAGAACAGTTTAAACAGAAATAACGTGTCAAGTACCAGGTGATGTCAAGAGAACAGTTTAAACAGAAATAACGTGTCAAGTACCAGGTGATGTCAAGAGAACAGTTTAAACAGAAATAACGTGTCAAGTACCAGGTGATGTCAAGAGAACAGTTTAAACAGAAATAACGTGTCAAGTACCAGGTGATGTCAAGAGAACAGTTTAAACAGAAATAACGTGTCAAGTACCAGGTGATGTCAAGAGAACAGTTTAAACAGAAATAACGTGTCAAGTACCAGGTGATGTCAAGAGAACAGTTTAAACAGAAATAACGTGTCAAGTACCAGGTGATGTCAAGAGAACAGTTTAAACAGAAATAACGTGTCAAGTACCAGGTGATGTCAAGAGAACAGTTTAAACAGAAATAACGTGTCAAGTACCAGGTGATGTCAAGAGAACAGTTTAAACAGAAATAACGTGTCAAGTACCAGGTGATGTCAAGAGAACAGTTTAAACAGAAATAACGTGTCAAGTACCAGGTGATGTCAAGAGAACAGTTTAAACAGAAATAACGTGTCAAGTACCAGGTGATGTCAAGAGAACAGTTTAAACAGAAATAACGTGTCAAGTACCAGGTGATGTCAAGAGAACAGTTTAAACAGAAATAACGTGTCAAGTACCAGGTGATGTCAAGAGAACAGTTTAAACAGAAATAACGTGTCAAGTACCAGGTGATGTCAAGAGAACAGTTTAAACAGAAATAACGTGTCAAGTACCAGGTGATGTCAAGAGAACAGTTTAAACAGAAATAACGTGTCAAGTACCAGGTGATGTCAAGAGAACAGTTTAAACAGAAATAACGTGTCAAGTACCAGGTGATGTCAAGAGAACAGTTTAAACAGAAATAACGTGTCAAGTACCAGGTGATGTCAAGAGAACAGTTTAAACAGAAATAACGTGTCAAGTACCAGGTGATGTCAAGAGAACAGTTTAAACAGAAATAACGTGTCAAGTACCAGGTGATGTCAAGAGAACAGTTTAAACAGAAATAACGTGTCAAGTACCAGGTGATGTCAAGAGAACAGTTTAAACAGAAATAACGTGTCAAGTACCAGGTGATGTCAAGAGAACAGTTTAAACAGAAATAACGTGTCAAGTACCAGGTGATGTCAAGAGAACAGTTTTAAACAGAAATAACGTGTCAAGTACCAGGTGATGTCAAGAGAACAGTTTAAACAGAAATAACGTGTCAAGTACCAGGTGATGTCAAGAGAACAGTTTAAACAGAAATAACGTGTCAAGTACCAGGTGATGTCAAGAGAACAGTTTAAACAGAAATAACGTGTCAAGTACCAGGTGATGTCAAGAGAACAGTTTAAACAGAAATAACGTGTCAAGTACCAGGTGATGTCAAGAGAACAGTTTAAACAGAAATAACGTGTCAAGTACCAGGTGATGTCAAGAGAACAGTTTAAACAGAAATAACGTGTCAAGTACCAGGTGATGTCAAGAGAACAGTTTAAACAGAAATAACGTGTCAAGTACCAGGTGATGTCAAGAGAACAGTTTAAACAGAAATAACGTGTCAAGTACCAGGTGATGTCAAGAGAACAGTTTAAACAGAAATAACGTGTCAAGTACCAGGTGATGTCAAGAGAACAGTTTAAACAGAAATAACGTGTCAAGTACCAGGTGATGTCAAGAGAACAGTTTAAACAGAAATAACGTGTCAAGTACCAGGTGATGTCAAGAGAACAGTTTAAACAGAAATAACGTGTCAAGTACCAGGTGATGTCAAGAGAACAGTTTAAACAGAAATAACGTGTCAAGTACCAGGTGATGTCAAGAGAACAGTTTAAACAGAAATAACGTGTCAAGTACCAGGTGATGTCAAGAGAACAGTTTAAACAGAAATAACGTGTCAAGTACCAGGTGATGTCAAGAGAACAGTTTAAACAGAAATAACGTGTCAAGTACCAGGTGATGTCAAGAGAACAGTTTAAACAGAAATAACGTGTCAAGTACCAGGTGATGTCAAGAGAACAGTTTAAACAGAAATAACGTGTCAAGTACCAGGTGATGTCAAGAGAACAGTTTAAACAGAAATAACGTGTCAAGTACCAGGTGATGTCAAGAGAACAGTTTAAACAGAAATAACGTGTCAAGTACCAGGTGATGTCAAGAGAACAGTTTAAACAGAAATAACGTGTCAAGTACCAGGTGATGTCAAGAGAACAGTTTAAACAGAAATGACGTGTCAAGTACCAGGTGATGTCAAGAGAACAGTTTAAACAGAAATAACTTGTCAAGTACCAGGTGATGTCAAGAGAACAGTTTAAACAGAAATAACTTGTCAAGTACCAGGTGATGTCAAGAGAACAGTTTAAACAGAAATAACGTGTCAAGTACCAGGTGATGTCAAGAGAACAGTTTAAACAGAAATGACGTGTCAAGTACCAGGTGATGTCAAGAGAACAGTTTAAACAGAAATAACGTGTCAAGTACCAGGTGATGTCAAGAGAACAGTTTAAACAGAAATAACGTGTCAAGTACCAGGTGATGTCAAGAGAACAGTTTAAACAGAAATAACGTGTCAAGTACCAGGTGATGTCAAGAGAACAGTTTTAAACAGAAATGACGTGTCAAGTACCAGGTGATGTCAAGAGAACAGTTTAAACAGAAATAACGTGTCAAGTACCAGGTGATGTCAAGAGAACAGTTTAAACAGAAATAACGTGTCAAGTACCAGGTGATGTCAACTATACATGGCCAACCTAATCAGTACCAGGTGATGTCAACTAAACATGGCCAACCTAATCAGTACCAGGTGATGTCAACTAAACATGGCCAACCTAATCAGTACCCGGTGATGTCAACTAAACATGGCCAACCTAATCAGTACCAGGTGATGTCAACTAAACATGGCCAACCTAATCAGTACCAGGTGATGTCAACTAAACATGGCCAACCTAATCAGTAACAGATGATGTCAACAAAACATGGCCAACCTAATAAGTGCCAGGTGATGTCAACTAAGCATGGCCAATGACGTCATGTCAAGCCAGTCAGCCGTGGCGCTCAACAAAACAAATGACCATCATCAAGCAATGAGATGAGATTTAATTCAAATCATGAACATGAAGTTGCCCTACGTCTCAAAGTTCCCAATAAGCAAAGTAGTCTCATTGTTTTACTTTAAAAAGTGAATTCAATCCCATCAGAAAGAGGTATCAAAATTATTGAGTGTAGCAGACTAGTGGTGTTGGACTACATTGGTCGACATAATAGATATTACCAGAGATATCTGAAGCAATCTAAGATAATGTCATCTCAGATGAAGGCGAACATTCCATTAAAAATAATATGAGATCATCTGAGATAAAGGCGAACCTTCCTTTAACATAAGATAAGTCCATCTGAGTTCGTGTGGGGGATCGTATGAGTGTGTTGTATGAGTGTGTTGTATGAGTGTGTTGTATGAGTATGTTGTATGAGTATGTTGTATGAGTGTGTTGTATGAGTGTGTTGTATGAGTGTGTTGTATGAGTGTGTTGTATGAGTGTGTTGTATGAGTGTGTTGTATGAGTGTGTTGTATGAGTGTGTTGTATGAGTGTGTTGTATGAGTGTGTTGTATGAGTGTGTTGTATGAGTGTGTTGTATGAGTGTGTTGTATGAGTGTGTTGTATGAGTGTGTTGTATGAGTGTGTTGTATGAGTGTGTTGTATGAGTGTGTTGTATGAGTGTGTTGTATGAGTGTGTTGTATGAGTGTGTTGTATGAGTGTGTTGTATGAGTGTGTTGTATGAGTGTGTTGTATGAGTGTGTTGTATGAGTGTGTTGTATGAGTGTGTTGTATGAGTGTGTTGTATGAGTGTGTTGTATGAGTGTGTTGTATGAGTGTGTTGTATGAGTGTGTTGTATGAGTGTGTTGTATGAGTGTGTTGTATGAGTGTGTTGTATGAGTGTGTTGTATGAGTGTGTTGTATGAGTGTGTTGTATGAGACTGCTCGTTTGTAATAACAAACATGTAAAGTTGCCTGCCCTTGAAGTGTGCACCTGGGATTATTCCTTTACAAAGTTTATTAACACAAGGAGACAAAACCCAAAATGACACACACACACATCAAGAGAAAACAAGATGGAGAACATGAAACACATATAAAACTAGATCAAATCAGATCAAATAACCATGAAACTCACCAAAAAAAACAAGAAGACATAACAGATCATGTCATACACAAAGACACGAGAAAACAAGACAGGGTAGATCACACAAAGACATGAGAAAATAAGACATGTTAAACCATGATAAAGAAGGACGTGATAGATATAAAAAACAAGACATAACAGATCATGTCATACACAAAGACACGAGAAAACAAGACATAACAGATCATGTCATACACAAAGACATGAGAAAATAAGACATGTTAAACCATGATAAAGGAAGGACGTGATAGATATAAAAAACAAGACCGAACAGACACATAAAAGAAGACGGACACACTGACCTAAGCGTTTCTTTACTAAGACAGGCTCCAGGAGTATAAGAGAGAACTGTTCCTTCTTCTCATATTCTTCGTCATCAATGATGCGGATCTTGATGAACTGTCTGCAAGAAACAGGAAGTGACGTCATGGTTAAAACATATGAAGACTATGTTTATTCTTAACATTGAGTATTCACTTATTTTACGACAGAAAAGTATTAACACATTCACATAAATTCATTCTGAGAAAATCTTTCAATTAAAATTTTTTTGGACTATTTTTTAATGTTTCTGAAATGTAGTTGTGTTATTTATTGACATGATCCAGACAGCGGTAATATTCAAGTCCAAACTTAGGCTAATACAGAAGTTGGTCGTTTGAAGACCTTCATGTCCTTACCTAAAACTAGGGCTGTTAACGATTAATTTAAATTTAATCTTTAACTTTTAAAAAATTAAAAATTAATTAATAGTTTACTTCGATTAAAGCCAAACATTTAAATTTATGATGTCATAAGTAACGTGCTTGTTGAAAATCTAAGTAACACTGGAATCTCTCCTTTATATGTCATCTTTTAACCAACTACGCAAAAAGACAAGTGTGTTGACATTATTTGGTTAAAGTGATTAGCGGGTCTAATTGACAATATAACCAGCCGAGCTGAACAATCATTCACATGGAACTGAGGTAACTGGTATGCACAAAACGGTATTGGCAAGGAATGACATTATTACTATATCGGTGTTCATTAAGTTTCCACCATTGTAGAGGGTTAATGGATTCAGGAAATGTCGTCTCCATTTTGTAACGCAGTAATTCATCAGAAGAGCTATCGTCATTTTCTGTCCCTGAGTTAGACTCCATTACTGCCATTAGCTTAATTCGCTTTTCATTTGGTTTGATAAGTAGGCGAAGTGTTAGAACCATGGTAGGCAAACTTTATCAACGTTTTGAACATTCCCGTCAGTCAATAGTTTAAAAACCAATATGTTCGGTGCAATCGTCAGGAAATTTATTATTTATCGGTCACTATTTTTTTTATTTTTTTAAAATACTTTTTTTTACTTCCAATAATTTGTAAGTGATGGGTCAATTAATCGTTAAAAATAATCTAATCGTTAAAATCTTAAACGATTAATCGAGAAATTAATCGTTAATTTCCGCAGCCCTACTTAAAATCCTTCTGTTGTGTGGCTGGAAGTGACGGCAACTCTCAGCCCTCCCCTTTTTTCCAGCTCCGCTTGAAAACATGGTTAGTTAGTATTCAAGCTATAGGAGTCCAACACCCTTTAAACCCAGGCCACACACCTGCACTCAGCCCACCCAGGCCACACCTCTGATCCAAGCCCAACAAAGCTACATCTCTCCTCCCAGCCTAAAAAGCCACACCTCTGCTCCCAGCCCTACAAAGCCACACCTCTGCTCCCAGCCCTACAAAGCCACACCTCTGCTCCCAGCCCTACAAAGCCACACCTCTGCTCCCAGTCCAACAAAGCCACACCTCTGCTCCCAGTCCAACAAAGCCACACCTCTGCTCCCAGCCCTACAAAGCCACACCTCTGCTCCCAGTCCAACAAAGCCACACCTCTGCTCCCAGCCCTACACAGCCACACCTCTGCTCCCAGCCCTACAAAGCCACACCTCTCCTCCCAGCCCAACAAAGCCACATCTCTCCTCCCAGCCCAACACAGCCACATCTCTCCCCCCCCCCAGCCCAACAAAGCCACATCTCTTCTCCCAGCCCAACAAAGCCACATCTCTTCTCCCAGCCCAACAAAGCCACATATCACCTTCCAGCCCAACAAAGCCACATCTCTCCTCCCAGCCTAACAAAGCCACATCTCTCCTCCCAGCCCAACAAAGCCACATCTCTCCTCCCAGCCCAACACAGCCACATCTCTCCCCCCAGCCCAACAAAGCCACATCTCTTTTCCCAGCCCAACAAAGCCACATCTCTCCTCCCAGCCCAACAAAGCCACATATCACCTTCCAGCCCAACAAAGCCACATCTCTTCTCCCAGCCCAACAAAGCCACATCTCTCCTCCCAGCCCAACAAAGCCACATATCACCTTCCAGCCCAACAAAGCCACATCTCTTCTCCCAGCCGAACAAAGCCACATCTCTCCTCCCTTCCCAACAAAGCCACATATCACCTTCCAGCCCAACAAAGCCACATCTCTCCTCCCAGCCTAACAAAGCCACATCTCTCCTCCCAGCCCAACAAAGCCACATGTCTCCTCCCAGCCCAACAAAGCAACATCTCTCCTCCCAGCCCAACAAAGCCACACCTCTGCTCCCAGCCCAACAAAGCCACACCTATGTTTTCCCTTATGACTTTGCCTTCCATCTCGGCGGCCATTTCCTTTAACAGAGAAACAAAACATAAACTGTTACTAGTAAACAAAAGAGTTTATCTGTCTTTTAAAACAGCGGTGTGATGGTCTGAGAGTTTTGTTCACTTGTACTAGTTGTACACACTTGACTCAGCCACTTGGTGAAGTTTCAACGTAATTTAATTCTTGAACTTTGAAACAAAAAACTTAACACGCAGATCAATTGACAAGAGAGGACGATAATTAGCAGCACAGGACAACACCGATGCATGAAACGAGTCGTTCTGATGATAATCCACAACACAAAACTTAGTGGTGTGATTTGGCACTTGAATAATTTTACGTCAAATTGCATCTGGAACAAAAGCCACGTAAAACGATTTATAACAGGAACGAAATGTAATTCTAGAAAGTTTTGGACTTACAAAAAGTACTACTACAATATCCGCCACAAAAGGGTGCAAAGAAAACTAAACTCTTGTAAAAATTCTGAAATGCTAATGCATTCATTTAACATATATACCATCTTGGTGTTGTGTGTGGGATTCTTATCTCTTCCAGACGCTCCTTCTATAATCTATACCGAGGATTATATGATTCATAAAAAAAACAACGCATATCTGACTAGTTGTTACATGTTGGTCTAAGAAGCTATTGGACAGGAATAATCCTATGTATAAAATCTGACACTGCCATTAAACCTCGCCAGTACTGATATCAGATACCACACCATAAGGTGTACACACGTATGACGGTACAGATGACATACTATAAGGTGTACACACGTATGACGGTACAGATAACACACCATAAGGTGTACACAAGTGTGACGGTACAGATGACACACTATAAGGTGTGCACACGTATAACGGTACAGATAACACACTATAAGGTGTGCACACGTATGACGGTACAGATAAGACAGTATAAGGTATGCACATGTTTGATGGTACATATAACACACTATAAGGTGTGCACACGTTTGATGGTACAGATAAGACAGTATAAGGTGTGCACACGTTTGATGGTACAGATAACACACTGTACACACGTATGACGGTACAGATACCACACTATAACTATAAGGTGTGCACACGTTTGATGGTACAGATAAGACAGTATAAGGTGTGCACATGTTTGATGGTACAGATAAGACATTATAAGGTATGCACACGCTTGATGGTACATATAACACACTATAAGGTGTGCACACTTTTGATGGTACGGATAAGACAGTATAAGATGTGCACACGTTTGATGGTACAGATAAGACAGTATAAGGTGTGCACACGTTTGATGGTACAAATAAGACAGTATAAGGTGTGCACACGTTTGACTTAGAAGAATCGATATCCAGAGTTCACAGGATCGATACCACGGAAGCTGGGTTTCGTGCCTATTTCAGTGGAATTGATGACGTCATCACCGAAGCCCCGCAGTGACTTTCAGACGCGGCTTTTTAGAAAACTTCCGGGACCTTTTACAAGATTTAAAATCTCAACAGTCGAACAAACTGTCTTAAGTGCTCACTGGTCGGCCTGGCGCAATAAGTGGATCCCGGAGAAGGTGCCATCACGAATGATACGTTTTTGTGTGGGACGGGTGGAATCTGAACTTTGACCTTTGAGGTAAAAGCACAAAGGAGGAAGAAGATTATTAAAATACAAATTCAATTGTCGATTATAGTGCGTTCAAGCTATAGTGAGGTACATAATGAAAGATTTAGAACACTTGCAAGAGTCGAGTTCAAATGAGTCAGCTGAACAAATGTAGAAAAAACGTATAAGAATGTGTAAATGACCATGAGGTCATTGCTAGGTTGTAGTACGATAGCATCAGGGCCGGTCTTGGGCCACTACAACCCCCGCGTTTTCATAGGCCACGCCTATCTTAATTTTCACTTATTATCCTTATCCCTACCCAAACTGGGCCCTGCGCAATCCGTTTAGCATACTTAGCCGCATAGGGCGCCGAAATAGCCAATACTTGCCCTGGATAGCATACGCTAAATGAGTGTTGTATTTAGATGACAGAATGGCAGGTGACAGACTAGGTCCTTGACAGAATGGCAGGTGACAGACTAGGTCCTTGACAGAATGGCAGGTGACAGACTAGGTCCTTGACAGAATGGCAGGTGACAGACTAGGTCCTTGACAGAATGGCAGGTGACAGACTAGGTCCTTGACAGAATGGCAGGTGACAGACTTGGTCCTTGACAGAATGGCAGGTGACAGACTAGGTCCTTGACAGAATGGCAGGTGACAGACTAGGTCCTTGACAGAATGGCAGGTGACAGACTTGGTCCTTGACAGAATGGCAGGTGACAGACTAGGTCCTTGACAGAATGGCAGGTGACAGACTAGGTCCTTGACAGAATGGCAGGTGACAGACTAGGTCCTTGACAGAATGGCAGGTGACAGACTTGGTCCTTGACAGAATGGCAGGTGACAGACTAGGTCCTTGACAGAATGGCAGGTGACAGACTAGGTCCTTGACAGAATGGCAGGTGACAGACTTGGTCCTTGACAGAATGGCAGGTGACAGACTAGGTCCTTGACAGAATGGCAGGTGACAGACTAGGTCCTTGACAGAATGGCAGGTGACAGACTAGGTCCTTGACAGAATGGCAGGTGACAGACTTGGTCCTTGACAGAATGGCAGGTGACAGACTTGGTCCTTGACAGAATGGCAGGTGACAGACTAGGTCCTTCCTAACACAACATTAAAAATGTTGCTAAAATGGTTGGTGTATTGAATAGCTCATCAAGCTCTCAGAGAATGTTGCTAAAAGGGTTGGTGTATTGAATAGCTCATCAAGCTCTCAGAGAATGTTGCTAAAAGGGTTGGTGTATTGAATAGCTCATCAAGCTCTCAGAGAATGTTGCTAAAATGGTTGGTGTATTGAATAGCTCATCAAGCTCTCAGAGAATGTTGCTAAAAGGGTTGGTGTATTGAATAGCTCATCAAGCTCTCTGAGAATGTTGCTAAAAGAGTTGGTGTATTTAATAGCTCATCAAGCTCTCAGAGAATGTTGCTAAAAGAGTTGGTGTATTGAATAGCTCATCAAGCTTTCAGAGAATGTTGCTAAAAGGGTTGGTGTATTGAATAGCTCATCAAGCTCTCAGAGAATCCTGCAACAAATGCTCACATTGACGACATGATTAACCTCGTATTGTCAGAGCGAGGCTCAAACCAAAGACAAATGTTTCAAGAAAGTATGAACCAGGAGTAGCAATGTCATTGTCAAGAGTAGAAATATCATGGTCAGGAGTAGGAATATCATGATCAGGAGTTGATATGCCATTGTCAGGAGTAGCAATAGCATTGACATTTAAACTAAGACAAATGATTAAAGAAATTGAATAAGTAATATTGTTATTAAAGTTAGAGTAAAGACGGCGTTGCTCTCTAAGCTAATTCCCTTGGGACGAGGATATCTACTTTCACGCGACTAGCTTAAGTCCTCAACACCCCATGGCGGGACATGCTCAAAGTCACCTGGGTACTTGCACAGGCCTTTTAAGGTAGTACACCCTTCGTTAGGCTGGATATTGGGTTAGTATCGGTTTGTTGGGGCAACATCGAATGCCACATGTGATAAACAAGGCGAATACTTCAGTTAACCTGATTGTGAAGTTTAAATGGAATAGCAACTCTTGAATTCGTTACTTGTTGACATAACTTCAACAAAAATTGTTTTCACGATTATTTTTACAAGTTAACCATCGTTATTCAAGTTATTGTACTCCAAAATTACTGTTTTTTAAAGGCCACTTCCCGTGAATCAACTGGATAAAATGGCCGTCATTTCCCCCTAGCAAGCCAATCAAATTAGGAAAACAAAGAACGATAACCCCGCACTCCATATAACGGATTTGGTGGATGTTTTTTCTTCATTTTTTATCATTGGTGGTGGGGAGAGAGGGGAGGCTATTTCTGTGGTTTCAGGTGAAGACTTTCAATAAATGAGCCCGTGGATGTGATCACCAGATGAAATGTTTAAGGAAATTAGACTGCTGTCTGATCTGGTCACGGCTAAATTCCTTCCGATTGTGTTGACCTACACATTTTGGGGGGTTTGTGTTGACCTACATATTTGGGGGGGGGGTTGTGTTGACCTACATATTTTGGGGGGTTTGTGTTGGCTTACATATTTTAATAAGTTTGTGTTGACATAATACTTTAGTGGGTTTGTGTTGACCTACATATTTTGGGGGGTTTGTGTTGACCTACATATTTAAGTGGGGTTTGTGTTGGCCTACATCTTTTAGTGGGCGTGTGTTGACCTACATATTCTTTAGTGGGCGTGTGTTGACCTACATATTCTTTAGTGGGCGTGTGTTGACCTACATATACTTTAGTGGTCATGTGTTGACCTACATATTTTAGTGGGTTTCTTGTGACCTTTATCTTTAAATATCTTTATGTCATTGTTATGAGCTCAGCAATAGGATATTTCCTATCATTTACTCATACTGTGGTAACAGTTTGAGATCCATTGTGCTCAATCGATACCAATTTCCTTTAAAGCATCTCGTGTTTATCTCCCAACGAGGCCTCAACGTGGTCAAGTAATACGTTATAGACCCGATTAAGTGGGGGATTGTAGGGCTTGGGTCACTGATTGTGGGATTTGGGTCAGTGATTGTGATACTTGGGTAAATGATTGTGAGATTTAGATAACTGATTGGAGGACTGGGGGACTTGATTGTAGAAGTAGGTGTACGTATTTAGCAATTTTATCTGATTTTATAACTTGTATATACGGTAATTGTAAGAATTTATATGCGATTCGTGATATTCGTGAATTTGATTGTGGGATTAATTCATGTTGGTATTTTTTACGTATGACTAACGATCTCAATGATATAGGTCTGAAGAACTATTGGTACCCGCGTCATTTCTTTACCACGCTCAACAAAAATAAACATCGGTCATTTAGACGCAACTTTGTATCTTCTTTAATCCACACATCAACATGTTGCCACTCTTCCAACCACACATCAACATGTTGCCACTCTTCCACCCACACATCAACATGTTCCAGCTCTGCCAAACAATTAATAACTCTTACACACACAGCGATTCTCACGTTGTCTCCTAACGACAATCAAAAAGATATAAATTTTAAAAATTCTTTCCGTAATAATCTTCTCCTAGAAATGTTGTCTTTGAGTATGGCATGGCATCTTTCCGTCAACGAAAGAAAATAGATTTATCTTTTAAGATTGCAGCTCTTAATGTGGCTGATGAGGCATATCATATAACGGCAGTCTCTTTTGCACGTCACACACACGAAAGTCGTGGGGAAGTGTTTCCTGACCTTCCTCTTCCCTCTTTCTCCAACTGTTGCCGCCCTGTTTTGCTCCTCGGCTCGTAGTGATCCTTCATTCACAATGACATCCAACATTCTCGTGCCATCAGAAAAGTTAGACTTATCTCCACCCCCCCCCTGCACCCTCACTGAACAATCTCACGTCATTGATGAGAACCACCAAATCACGTCTCACTGGTGAGAATAACGATAACAGATCTCACTGGTGAGAATAACGATAACAGATCTCACTAGTGAGAATAACGATAACAGATCTCACTGGTGAGAATAACGATAACAGATCTCACTGGTGAGAATAACGATAACAGATCTCACTGGTGAGAATAACGATAACAGATCTCACTGGTGAGAATAACGATAACAGATCTCACTGGTGAGAATAACGATAACAGATCTCACTGGTGAGAATAACGATAACAGATCTCACTGGTGAGAATAACGATAACAGATCTCACTAGTGAGAATAACGATAACAGATCTCACTGGTGAGAATAACGATAACAGATCTCACTGGTGAGAATAACGATAACAGATCTCACTGGTGAGAATAACGATAACAGATCTCACTGGTGAGAATAACGATAACAGATCTCACTGGTGAGAATAACGATAACAGATCTCACTGGTGAGAATAACGATAACAGTTCTCACTGGTGAGAATAACGATAACAGATCTCACTGGTGAGAATAACGATAACAGATCTCACTGGTGAGAATAACGATAACAGATCTCACTGGTGAGAATAACGATAACAGATCTCACTGGTGAGAATAACGATAACAGATCTCACTGGTGAGAATAACGATAACAGATCTCACTGGTGAGAATAACGATAACAGATCTCACTGGTGAGAATAACGATAACAGATCTCACTGGTGAGAATAACGATAACAGATCTCACTGGTGAGAATAACGATAACAGATCTCACTGGTGAGAATAACGATAACAGATCTCACTGGTGAGAATAACGATAACAGATCTCACTGGTGAGAATAACGATAACAGATCTCACTGGTGAGAATAACGATAACAGATCTCACTGGTGAGAACCACCCTACCTCGTCTAACTAGTGAGAACCACCCTACCTCGTCTAACTAGTGACGGGGAGATAGAACCCAAAGTGTCCCGGTGGGTCAGTTAATGACTCATGGGTCAAACAAATCACCAATGGCTGACACCGGTATCTGGCGGGTTGGCCGATAAGGAATCAAGGCTAAAAGGGGGCGACAAGTGGACAACACACAAATCTCTGTGGTCAATGCCAGGGGAGAGAACCTAGACCCACATCCGGGCAGATTACCCGTCGCATGGAGATCGATGTCCCGTTTGCAAAGCACCACAGTTGGTGGTCTCACAGCACCACAGTTGGTCTCACAGCACCACAGTTGGTCTCACAGCACCACAGTTGGTCTCACAGCACCACAGTTGGTCTCACAGCACCACAGTTGGTCTCACAGCACCACAGTTGGTCTCACAGCACCACAGTTGGTCTCACAGCACCACAGTTGATGGTCTCACAGCACCACAGTTGGTCTCACAGCACCACAGTTGGTCTCACAGCACCACAGTTGGTCTCACAGCACCACAGTTGGTCTCACAGCACCACAGTTGGTCTCACAGCACCACAGTTGGTCTCACAGCACCACAGTTGGTCTCACAGCACCACAGTTGGTCTCACAGCACCACAGTTGGTCTCACAGCACCACAGTTGGTCTCACAGCACCACAGTTGGTCTCACAGCACCACAGTTGGTCTCACAGCACCACATTTGGTCTCACAGCACCACAGTTGATGGTCTCACAGCACCACAGTTGATGGTCTCACAGCACCACAGTTGGTCTCACAGCACCACAGTTATTCTCACAGCATCACAGATGGTCTCACAGCACCACAGATGGTCTCACAGCACCACAGTTGGTCTCACAGCACCACAGTTGGTCTCACAGCACCACAGTTATTCTCACAGCATCACAGATGGTCTCACAGCACCACTGATGGTCTCACAGCACCACAGTTGTTCTCACAGCACCACAGTTGGTCTCACAGCACCACAGTTGGTCTCACAGCACCACAGTTGGTGTCTCGAGGTGTCCATTCATGTCTCGTGATGTCCATTCATGTCTAGTGGTATCCATTCATGCCTAGTGGTGTCCATTCATGCCTCGTGGTGTCCATTCATGCCTCGTGGTGTCCATTCATGTCTCGTGGTGTCCCTGCATGCCTCGTGGTGTCCATTCATGCCTCGTGGTGTCAAATCATGCCTAGTGGTGTCCATTCATGCCCAGTGGTGTCCATTCATGCCTAGTGGTGTCCAATCATGCCTAGTCGTGTCCATTAATGTCTAGTGGTGTCCATTCATGGCTAGTGGTGTCCATTATAGCTAGTGGTGTCCATGTATGCCTCGTGTTGTCCATTCATTCCTAGTGGTGTCCATTCATGCCTAGTGGTGTCCATTCATGCCTAGTGGTGTCCATTCATGCCTAGTGGTGTCCATTCATGTCTCGTGGTGTCCATTCATGTCTCGTGGTGTCCATTCATGGCTAGTGGTGTCCATTATAGCTAGTGGTGTCCATTCATGCCTAGTGGTGTCCATTCATGCCTAGTGGTGCCCATTCATGCCTCGTGGTGTCCATGCATGCCTAGTGGTGTCCATTCATGCCTAGTGGTGCCCATTTCTGTATCGTGGTGTCCAGTCATGTCTCGTGGTGTCCATTCATGTCTGGTGGTTTCCATTCATGTCTGGTGGTGTCCATTATAGCTAGTGGTGTCCATGTATGCCTAGTGTTGTACATTTATGCCTAGTGGTGTCCATTCATGCCTAGTGGTGTCCATTCATGCCTAGTGGTGTCCATTCCTTCCTAGTGGTGTCCATTCATGTCTCGTGGTGTCCATTCATGCCTAGTGGTGTCCATTCATGCCTAGTGGTGTCCATTCATTCCTAGTGGTGTCCAATCATGCCTAGTGGTGTCCATTAATGTCTAGTGGTGTCCATTCATGGCTAGTGGTGTCCATTATAGCTAGTGGTGTCCATGTATGCCTAGTGTTGTCCATTTATGCCTAGTGGTGTCCATTCATGCCTAGTGGTGTCCAGTCATGCCTAGTGGTGTCCATTCCTTCCTAGTGGTGTCCATTCATGCCTAGTGGTGTCCATGCATGCCTAGTGGTGTCCATTCATTCCTAGTGGTGTCCATTCATGCCTAGTGGTGCCCATTCATGCCTAGTGGTGTCCATTCATGCCTAGTGGTGTCCATTCCTTCCTAGTGGTGTCCATTCATGTCTCGTGGTGTTCATTCATGCCTCGTGGTGTCCATTCATGCCTAGTGGTGTCCATTCATGTCTCGTGGTGTCCATTCATGTCTCGTGGTGTCCATTCATGGCTAGTGGTGTCCATTATAGCTAGTGGTGTCCATTCATGCCTAGTTGTGTCCATTCATGCCTAGTGGTGCCCATTCATGCCTCGTGGTGTCCATGCATGCCTAGTGGTGTCCATTCATGCCTAGTGGTGCCCATTCATGCCTAGTGGTGTCCATTCATGCCTCCTGGTGCCCATTCATGCCTAGTGGTGTCCATTCATGCCTAGTGGTGCCCATTCATGCCTAGTGGTGTCCATTCATGCCTAGTGGTGCCCATTCATGCCTAGTGGTGTCCATTCATGCCTAGTGGTGCCCACTCATGCCTAGTGGTGCCCATTCATGCCTAGTGGTGTCCATTCATGCCTAGTGGTGTCCATTCATGCCTCGTGGTGCCCATTCATGCCTAGTGGTGTCCATGCATGCCTAGTGGTGTCCATTCATGCCTAGTGGTGCCCATTCATGCCTAGTGGTGTCCATTCATGCCTCGTGGTGTCCATGCATGCCTCGTGGTGTCCATTCATGCCTAGTGGTGTCCATTCATGTCTCGTGGTGTCCATTCATGTCTCGTGGTGTCCATTCATGGCTAGTGGTGTCCATTATAGCTAGTGGTGTCCATTCATGCCTAGTGGTGTCCATTCATGCCTAGTGGTGCCCATTCATGCCTCGTGGTGTCCATGCATGCCTAGTGGTGTCCATTCATGCCTAATGGTGCCCATTTCTGTATCGTGGTGTCCAGTCATGTCTCGTGGTGTCCATTCATGTCTCGTGGTGTCCATTCATGTCTCGTGGTGTCCATTCATGTCTCGTGGTGTCCATTCATGCCTAGTGGTGTCCATTCATGCCTAGTGGTGTCCATTCATTCCTAGTGGTGTCCAATCATGCCTAGTGGTGTCCATTAATGTCTAGTGGTGTCCATTCATAGCTAGTGGTGTCCATTATAGCTAGTGGTGTCCATGTATGCCTAGTGTTGTCCATTTATGCCTAGTGGTGTCCATTCATGCCTAGTGGTGTCCATTCATGCCTAGTGGTGTCCATTCCTTCCTAGTGGTGTCCATTCATGCCAAGTGGTGTCCATGCATGCCTAGTGGTGTCCATTCATTCCTAGTGGTGTCCATTCATGCCTAGTGGTGCCCATTCATGCCTAGTGGTGTCCATTCATGCCTAGTGGTGTCCATTCCTTCCTAGTGGTGTCCATTCATGCCTCGTGGTGTCCATTCATGCCTAGTGGTGTCCATTCATGTCTCGTGGTGTCCATTCATGTCTCGTGGTGTCCATTCATGGCTAGTGGTGTCCATTATAGCTAGTGGTGTCCATTCATGCCTAGTGGTGTCCATTCATGCCTAGTGGTGCCCATTCATGCCTCGTGGTGTCCATGCATGCCTAGTGGTGTCCATTCATGCCTAGTAGTGCCCATTCATGCCTAGTGGTGTCCATTCATGCCTCGTGGTGCCCATTCATGCCTAGTGGTGTCCATTCATGCCTAGTGGTGCCCATTCATGCCTAGTGGTTTCCATTCATGCCTAGTGGTGCCCATTCATGCCTAGTGGTGTCCATTCATGCCTAGTGGTGCCCATTCATGCCTAGTGGTGCCCATTCATGCCTAGTGGTGTCCATTCATGCCTAGTGGTGTCCATTCATGCCTCGTGGTGCCCATTCATGCCTAGTGGTGTCCATGCATGCCTAGTGGTGTCCATTCATGCCTAGTGGTGCCCATTCATGCCTAGTGGTGTACATTCATGCCTCGTGGTGTCCATGCATGCCTCGTGGTGTCCATTCATGCCTAGTGGTGTCCATTCATGCCTAGTGGTGTCCATTCATGTCTCGTGGTGTCCATTCATGGCTAGTGGT
This sequence comes from Ampullaceana balthica, assembly GCA_944989445.1. NCBI lineage: Eukaryota > Metazoa > Mollusca > Gastropoda > Lymnaeidae > Ampullaceana > Ampullaceana balthica. The sequence continues at coordinate 397,169 of CALYLW010000677.1, forward strand.
GTCCATTATAGCTAGTGGTGTCCATTCATGCCTAGTGGTGTCCATGGTGGGAGTGCTAGTAAAAGATATGGCCACAGTTATTGATAGATCGTCTGATCGTGTTGGCGGCTCCTGCCGAAGAGATGAGACATTGCCACCCCCACTCATTTTATCCATGTGTTCCTTCCAATGTGATGATGAGGGGGTGGGGGCCCCCCTCATACAAATTTAGCAGTCAGCAGAAATGAAGAGCGTACAGCAATTTCAATTATACACGAAAAAGTGAGATTATTGCCCTTGTATTAAGCAGTAAATCACACATTGATATGTCGGAATCAGAAGATTTTTCCTTATGTATTAAATGTGTCATAAGAACAAAAAGGCGTTTAGTTAACTACAAATTTAAGGAAAAGGCCACTTTGTGTATATCCCATGATAAAGTAATATGCTGAAATAGAAACCGTATAAACCACAAATAGATGTAGTCTACCGGTAAACTGTCGAGTTTTCAAAGCGAGGAATGCCTATTTCCTGTGCGCCAACCACATTCTTTCTCTTCATTTTGATATAGATACACAATTTGTTGATTTGTAATGATGTGCGGACGTAACACACACACAAATGATACGTCCAGAGCACACATGGTGGAGACGTCCATAGCACACATGGTGGAGACGTCCATAGCACACATGATGGAGACGTCCATAGCACACATGGTGGAGACGTCCATAGCACACATGGTGGAGACGTCCATAGCACACATGGTGGAGACGTTCATAGCACACATGGTGGAGACGTCAATAGGCGGAAAACTCTAACCGTTTACAGATTGAGATACCCGACTGAAGGATTTACAATATTTCTGAACTCTGGTGAAACTCTTGGGTTACACCCCTTGTCCAATTCCTGCCCCTTATCTCGTCCTAATCCCATTTTAAAATCTGGTCGGGACGCCACAGTTTTACTTCCCCCTCAAATTAAAGTCTAAACCACCCCCACCCCCACCCACAGAGATACCCACTGACCTTTTCCACGACGGCAGTCAAGACGTGGCGTGACCGGCAAGGGCATTGGACAGGAAGTGCTACTGTCGACCCGCTGGGCACGCGCTTCCCAGTCGGCATGGTGACAAATGGACGCGGAAGTGTTGGGGTCTTCCCACAAGCCCTAGTCCTCTGAGGTGGAGAGAGACTTATGAGACGAGGCCGGCAAGAGGGTAACAAAAACCAATCTCTTATGATGTCTGCATACAATTATTTTTGAATTTAGCAAGGCGGCCTGCAATGACATGTTTCTCCATCAATGGTCAGATATTTCATTGGTTGAGATCTTTGCATCTCAGTTTAGGGGGCGAGGGGGGGCGTGATCTCTGATCTTGAACGATGTTGACCCTTCACCTCGACTGTAGACGTACATTAACTTGGGAAAACAAACCTACGTGTGCATGACGTAATAACTGAGAACTGGACCGGGATAATGGTCTTTACATATTATAATAATAAGATAAGATGAAATACATACAGCAGGAATCAAGGCAATCACGTGTTGGGAGTGGGAACATCAAATATAAAATATATGTCTGGTCTCAAGACGCGGTGACCTGTGTAGGTCTTCATGACAAAAAGTGATCCGTTTTATGGCCTAGTCCAACGAACAGATTCTACAGTCAATGATAAACTATGTGACCTGTCAGGGACGTTTTAACGGGCCTAATTGGCAATCTCTGCCCGTGTGCTAATCTGCGTGTGTGGATGTCCCGTGAGGTCTGGTGCTATTTTCCAGCGTTTATTGGCTGTCAAAGCTAAATTAGATTTAGGCACTTACAATTGTGTAAATCCAATTAGTTAATCCTTTCACACAGAGAGAGAGACAAGAGATTTTTAGGCTTTACTATAAAGATAAAAGTCTAAACATCTTTGAAACATCTAAACTCGGGTATAAATGGGAGGGGATGAATTCAGGAACAGTTTGTTTAAAAAAAGTCTTCTATTTTAGACAATCTTGACAACTTCTAATATAATAATAATAATAAGTAAAACTGACATTTCCTTGTCGTCGGTGTGTGTGTTATGTCCCCTGAACTCAGTCCAAGTGCTGATTATAATTATGAGCCACCAATAGGAAGTAACTGATGATGCAGTGAGCTCTGATACAGTCTGACAGGAAGTTATGACAACAGAATTGGTCTACAGAGTCAGTGAATGGTAAGTTGTTAGCCTCATAATAAAGTACATAGAGAGACTTGATCAAACCAATCTACTTACTTTACAGCAGCAGCAGCAGCAGCAGCAGCAGCAGCAGCAGCAGCAGCATGTCAATTAGGAAAGTGAGGGAAAGTGATTAATGGTTTATGGTATGGTTTGAAATGTTACCAATTTATCAAATATTTCTTCACAGATTTATTGTCTAGACCATGCATCAGTTTATGTTTCTAGTGGTAACATCTTCTTGGCAACTCATTCACAGAGCATACAAGTAAACGAATAGACTGGATATGCCAGAATGTTTACGCTATCCTTGGAGCAGCAGAATGTGAAAAGGGTTGAGGACCACTGGTCTATAACCAACCAAAATGTGATTTTATTCAATGCCGTCAGCCTGGAGTCACAACCATGGCGTCAGTATGCAATTTGTTGGCAAGTGCATGACTTGGACCCATAACGACTCCCAAACACAAAATATTTGCAACACGTGAAGGGAGAGCAAAATGATTCTGAATCCTATGGGGAATATTTTGGTGAGAATTCTACTCCAAAATCCCAGCACTTGAAGTCTGTCGAGGACTTAGGGGCTGCCATTTTGTCTGTAGTCTGATCAGCAATTTGTATTACATTAACATAGATTAGTTGTTTGTGTCTGCAGACATTTATTGACGGTGGGACCAACTACGTTGTGGACCAGCAGACATTTATTGACGGTGGGACCAACTACGTTGTGGACCAGCAGACATTTATTGACGGTGTGACCAACTACGTTGTGGAGCAGCAGACATTTATTGACGGTGGGACCAACTATGTTGTGGAGCAGCAGACATTTATTGACGGTGGGACCAACTATGTTGTGGACCAGCAGACATTTATTGACGGTGGGACCAACTACGTTGTGGAGCAGCAGACATTTATTGACGGTGGGACCAACTATGTTGTGGACCAGCAGACATTTATTGACGTTGGGACCAACTACGTTGTGGAGCAGCAGTTTCCAGATAATAAAGATTGATGTTTCCATTCGCTTGTTGCGTGGCTAAACAATTAATTCATCTTTTACGTGAATAGTTTGATGAAAAAAACTTTGCTTCAATCCAAAACCAATGTCTTTCATTTCAATAATCGTCACACGCCTCTAATAAATAAATAAATTAGACAGTTTGCAATCGATCGTCGTTTTAAAGCTGAGATAATGAACCAATCGTAGACAAATTAACCAATAGAATAGATGAACCAAACTTAAGATAATGAACCAATCGTAGACAAATGAACTAATAGATGAACCAAACTTAAGATAATGAACCAATCGTAGACAAATGAACTAATAGATGAACCAAACTTAAGATAATGAACCAATCTGAAAAAGACAAAACAACCAGATAATTATTTTTTTAAAATCTGAGACCAAATAACACAATGAGACGAACCAACCAATGGGACACCAACTAACTATCTGAGACCTTTACAATCTCTGGTACATGACTTTACCAATTCTAGTACATGACTTGATCAACTATAGTGCATGACTTTACCAACTCTTTTTCATGACTTGGCAAACTCTTGAACATGACTTGACCAATTCGTGTACATGACTTGACCAACTCTTGTACATTGACAGCTGGAAGTCATATTGTTCACCAGAGCTGTTTACCCCCGAACCCTTCCTTGCTCCCCCCTCCCCATGATTCATTGTTTACCGGACCTGCAGTGCTGCCAAGACATAAACAAACTGCCCAGGCTGAGCGTAACCTCATGCTGTAACGCCACCTAGACCATCTCTGTGTTTCATGTCTCACGTGACACAAGAATTGATGGGGAAGCGTTTCAAGTTGCCATTAAAATCGAAGCAACGATTCAACAGATTAGGATGTATCGACTTACCACCACTTGTAAGATGGTAATGACCCACCACCACTTGTAAGATGGTAATGAACCACCACCACTTGTAAGATGGTAATGAACCACCACCACTTGTCAGATGGTAATGAACCATCACCACTTGTCAGATGGTAATGAACCACCACCACTTGTAAGATGGTAATGAACCACCACCACTTGTAAGATGGTAATGAACCACCACCACTTGTAAGATGGTAATGAACCACCACCACGTGTCAGATGGTAATGAACCACCACCACTTGTAAGATGGTAATGAACAACCACCACTTGTAAGATGGTAATGAACCACCACCACTTGTAAGATGGTAATGAACCACCACCACTTGTAAGATGGTAATGAACCACCACCACTTGTAAGATGGTAATGAACCACCACCACTTGTAAGATGGTAATGAACCACCACCACTTGTCAGATGGTAATGAACCACCACCACTTGTAAGATGGTAATGAACCACCACCACTTTGTAAGATGGTAATGAACCACCACCACTTGTAAGATGGTAATGAACCACCACCACTTGTAAGATGGTAATGAACCACCACCACTTGTAAGATGGTAATGAACCACCACCACTTGTAAGATGGTAATGAACCACCACCACTTGTAAGATGGTAATGAACAACCACCACTTGTAAGATGGTAATGACCCACCACCACTTGTAAGATGGTAATGAACCACACCACTTGTAAGATGGTAATGAACCACCACCACTTGTCAGATGGTAATGAACCACCACCACTTGTAAGATGGTAATGAACCACCACTACTTGTAAGATGGTAATGAACCACCACCACGTGTAAGATGGTAATGAACCACCACCACTTGTAAGATGGTAATGAACCACCACCACTTGTAAGATGGTAATGACCCACCACCACTTGTAAGATGGTAATGAACCACCACCACTTGTCAGATGGTAATGAACCACCACCACTTGTCAGATGGTAATGAACCACCACCACTTGTAAGATGGTAATGAACCACCACTACTTGTAAGATGGTAATGAACCACCACCACTTGTAAGATGGTAATGAGCCACCACCACTTGTAAGATGGTAATGAACCACCACCACGTGTAAGATGGTAATGAACCACCACCACGTGTAAGATGGTAATGAACCACCACCACTTGTAAGATGGTAATGAACCACCACCACTTGTAAGATGGTAATGAACCACCACCACTTGTAAGATGGTAATGAACCACCACCACTTGTAAGATGGTAATGAACCACCACCACTTGTAAGATGGTAATGAACCACCACCACTTGTAAGATGGTAATGAACCACCACCACGTGTAAGATGGTAATGCACCCATGGAAGTAGAGTCGTAATTTGCAAGTCCTTAGACCATTTGTTAGATTCACTGACACTAATAAGTTTGTTGCTCAGTAACTTTTTTTATATAACTTTCTATAATTTGAGATTTAACGGAACTTTTAAAGTTCTAATTTCCCACGCACACAGTTCCCCTAGTTTCCCAAGCCAATAACTAATACTTAACTGAGACGCCCCTTTGGCATGTACTGCCCTCAACTCACCGATTCCATGCTGTGACATGTAGCAATCAATTAGAACATTTCAAACAAATCTTCTATTGCCGTATTACAGCATGGCTTAACTGGACACTTGCCCAATGCCTCATTAGGAGCCTCATTTTTTTCATCTCCTTTCTGACCTTATATTAGATGAACAATAAAAGAGTTAATAATTTGACTTGCTTTCACATTGCAAAAACATCCACATTTCTATAGTTTTTGGTAATTACAAAGTTCGCTGTCTGGAAGTATTTTGCATTTTATTTTTTACTAGCAACAAAGCCCGTCCAAGGACGGGATTAAGTGTAGGGTGACTGTGAAGTTCATGGTAGGACATCACAACATCCACATCAACTGACTCCAAAATGAAAAGAAACGTTACCAGTCATCGTTTCAATCAGAAGGCTTTGTCTAGAGACCCTACTTCCCCCTATTCCCCCCCCAAACACCGCGGTCTGTCCAGAGACCCTAACCTCCCCCCCCCCACCACACCGCTGTCTCTGTCCAGAACACCCCTTTCCAATGCCCCTTTCCCCCCGTTCCGCACCCCCACCCAACTCCACCCACTAATAGTCACCGCGATCAAAAAAACTTGAAAATAAAAAAAAACTATCGTCCTCCGTCTCCCGGTGCCCACGCCCCCTATCCCACCCCCCCCCCACCTACGCCTCAACAACCCCTTCCTTTCCCCAACACCGCGGTGGGGGGTAGGATAACCCTCAAAAATATCTAAAAATTACCAACCAAAACCACTTAATGATAGTCCATGGAGTGGCAAAACTAAAAGCAAAATAACTGATCTCCTAAAAAATAAAAACAACATATAAGAACAACCAAAACGCCAATCAAAAAAACAAACGAAGACTCATTAAAACCAATCAGAAAACACACATTCAAGCCTACTTCTAAGACCACAACACTCACACGACACCGCTACCCTGAAACTCCGCCCAAGGGTCGCCACCCCCAAAACTGTCAAACCGTCCGAAACAGCCACTGCTTACCCCCCAGACAATGTGGCCATCCAAATATCTCACACTTTAACCGTCTCCCAGTTTCCCATCTTTCCCTTTCCTGCTCAAGCATCTCACGCCCGCTCGCGTGCTACTGACTCGATGCATGTCTGCGGCTGAGGATATAGTTTTGAAGCGAAAAACAAGTGGAAAAAAGGACCTACCGAAACGAACAAAACACTCAGTGGAAAAAAAAAATAAAAAACAGAAAAAAAGTGTGAACGCCGTCTAACTTGTTGCCCGGACCAACGGCATGTCGGCACGGAATCTTTGACGTGTAACTGTAAAAACTTTGACTACTCTCTCCTACTACCTGTCATCTCACCAGCCTATTGTCCACACAGCACTTACCACCTCCGCGCCATCGCTAAATACCACCCTCACCTTACCATCGCCCCTACCCTACCGCCCATTACCCAATAATAAGCCCCGCACCATCCTCCCGACGCAGATAACCACCTCACACTAAACAACACGACAGCCCGTTTCATAGCATCAGCGCGTACAGTAAGCCAGCGCTTCGCGCAGATGTTCCCCTCTGTTTCGAATCATTTCGTACCCGCGCCGAGCGCTCGCGTACACTTGTATGTCGTTTAAAACACCGGCGATGTGTTCCCCATGCCCCTATGTATTCGTATCGTTCGGTGTTACTGTACCGCGTATTAGAGTGTAGTATTTACTTGTTCGCGGGTCGTGTATTCATAAGTTACCGGTTTCCGCATAGACTGTTCCGCAGTGTGATAGGTGTGCAGGTATCCGCTTCCCGCTCGAACCTTTTATTGCGTGCGGCGAGAGTAAGCTCGGTGACATGGGTGTGTCGGGGTCGGAGTGTCGTGACAGATGTGAGCGGGGCAGGTGGCGGGGGGTGGGAGGTAGAGGATTGGTGTCGGTTGGTTAGCTGCGGAGCAGGTCGGGGTATCTGTACGCGGCGTTGATGTTCGAGTGTCCGTGTCCCTTTTCGTTACACCGTCCAATTTCTTTCCACTGTCCGGTGTTTCTCGCGGATTGGGTTGTGACTGTTGTGCGTAGGTCGTCGGTTCCCCCCCCCCCCTCCCCCCTCCCTCGTGTGGGGCGTGTGTCGTCGTTTGAACGTGACGCGGGATCCGTTGCGCGGTTATCCCCCTCCCCTTGCTCGCGTTTCGTGTCGCGTTTCCCCCTGTGTTCCTTCCCCCTTCCCTTTTGTACGTGTCCGCCGTCGTGCGCCGGGGTGCATTTCCCGCGTGCGTTGGTGGTTCCGGGTTCGCGTGCGCCGTGTTCAACCTTTGTCGGCGGTAAGTACGGTAGTTTCCTCACCATTGGGTTGCTTTTCTCTGTTTGGTAGATTCGCTCGCGCTCCTCCCTCCCCTGGGGTTTCTGGTATTTGTTCGCCCCTCCCCTCCCTTCTCTCCCCTTTGTTCCTCCCCCCCCTTAACCGTTCCGGCGTCGTTTGTCGCGGGGGGATGCTGGATTTGCGTTCCCCCCCGACCGTGTTGTGTTGCGTTCGACGTTCCCCCTTTTCGAGGTTGTTCCGGTTGTGCGTATTTAAGTAACACCACCCACCCCACCCCACCCCACGGCGTTCCCCTCCCGCCTCCTGTGGTGTGCGTTAGGCGCGGTTTCCTTGGGGGTGTGTTTTTTCTTGGTTATGGGCGATCTTGTAGGGGGCGTTTGTTTCCCATTTCGCAGTTTGTTCTCCCTTGTTCCGTGTTCAGCGTTCAACGCCCCTCCCTTCCCACCCGCCTTCTCCCCGGGGGTCGTCTGCGTGTGTTCTTGTAGTATTTTTCTCTTTCCCCCTCCCCACACTCATTTCTCTGCCCCTTTCGTTTAGCGTTGGGGCGTGTCGCGCGGCGTAGGCGTTTTTCCAGCCCGCCCCCTTTTCCCACCCTCCCTTTTTCCCTCCCCTCCTTGTTCCTCTTCCCTCTCTCCCCTCCTCCCCGCGTTTTTCCGTCCCCCTCCTTTTCTTCCTCATCCCCCCCTGATCGTGTTCCGTTCGTCCGTTTCTAGCCTTATCCCTCCTCCTTTTCCCTTTTCCCCCCGCCGCGTTTTCGTTCTTTTTCCCCTCACCTTCCTCCACCTCCACTCCTCCTTTCCTTTCCTCCTGCTCCCCCTCTTTTTCGCCTTCTTTCCCCTCTACCGTGGTTAGAGTCGTTTTTCCTTCCCCTCCCCTGTCTCCCCTTCACCTTTCTCCCCCTCCCCCCTGTACTTTCCCTGCTGTTCTCTCCTTCTTCTTTTTTCTGTCTGCTGGGTAGGCCTGCTGGTGCCTCCGCCTTTGTTTTCTCCCTCGCCTCTTTTGGGTGAGGGAGCTGGCTGGGGGTGTGGGGCTGCCCTCCTGCGGGCTTTTCCCGTGCTCTCCCTCTGCTTTCTCTCCCATCTGGGCGCGGTTAGTGTCGCGGCAGGAGGCTTGAGGGTGGGGCGAGCGTATCGCGGGGCGCGTGGTACGGCGTCCCCCTACTGTGCCTCCTTCTGCTTCTTTTCCTTGCTCCCCCTTTCCTCCCTCTGCCTCCCTTCCTCCTTTCTCTGTTCCTCTTCTCCCCCCTCTCTCCTCCCTCTCTTTTGTTTCCTGTTTCTCTCTCCCCGCTTCCCTCCTTTTTTCTCTTTCTTACTGCCCTGTTGCGTTTCCTCTCTCTGTTACTCTCACCTTTTCTCTCCCATGTCTTTATGTTATCACTGGTTGGGGGGCCTCGTTACTCTCTTTTTCGGGCTCTCTTCTCTTTCTTGGGGCAGCACTCTTCTGGCCTTCTCCTCCCTTCCCCTCTTTTTTCCCCCTTTCTGCTGTTCTTTCTCCTCTCGTCCTTCTCTCTCTCCTTTCCCATTGCCTCTGACCCTGCTCTCTGTTCTACTGTGTGACAGTATCTCGTTCTCCTGTTTGATCCTTTTCTCTCCCTTTCCCCTTCTGCCTACTCGCCTTCTTCTCCCTTGCCCCGCTCTCTCCTTTCTCTCCTCTGGGTCTGGCTGTCGTCTGGGACTCTTCTCTGTTCTCCTTCTCCTTCTGTCTCTCTGTTGCCACTTCCTGTTCTGTCTGGCCTGGAGAGCTCTTTCTCCTTCCTCTCCTTCCCTCCTTCTCTCCGCTTTCCGCTTGCTTCTGTCCCTCTTCTCTCTACTTCTTTGCTCTTTTCCTTTCCTGCCCTCTTTGCTCCCTTCTTTCTCCTTCTGGTCTCCATGCCTCACTTCTTCTCTTTCATTCCCTCTAGCCTCTGTCCTCCTCTCCTTTCTTCTTCTGTCTTCCTGTGATCTGCCTCTTTCTGCTCTCCTCTCTCTCTCTCTTCCTCGCTTTTTCTTCCTTCTCCCTCTGGGCTTCTTCCTCTTCTCCTCCCTGCCCCTCTACTTCCTTGTCGAGGCGATGGGGCCTTCTGCCATCCCTTCCTCCCTCCTCTTCCCTGCCCCGCTGGTCTTCTGGCTGTTCCCCCTTGCTCTGTCTTTCTTTTCCCCCTGCTCCTCCTCTTCTTGTCTATCTTCGCTTCATCTCTTCTTTCTATCTCTGCTCTTCTCCTTCTCTGGTGCTCTCTTTCCTCCCCTGTCTTTCTTTCTTCTTGCTCCCCCCTCCTTCTGGGGGTCGTCCTCTGCCCCCTCTCTTCACTTTCTCCTCCCTTCTCTCTCTGGGGCTTGCTTACCCCTTTCTGTTCCCCTCTCCCCCTCTCTCTGACCTTGTTCTTCTTTCCCTGTTCCTCCTTCTCCTCCTCCCTCCCTTCGGCCTCCTCTTTTTCCTCTGAGTGGTCTCTCTCTCCTCTCTGTCTGTCCCCCCTGTCCCTCATAGACCCTACCTCCCCATTACCTACGCCACACACGCGGTCTGTCCAGAGACCCTACCCTCCCCACCACACTGCGATCTGTCCAAACAGGGACCCCCTCTAACTCCGGCCCCCCAACAAAACACTGAGCGTCCGCTGAAACCAAGCCAGCGTTCCCTGTCGGAAGCCCGACAGAGACAGAAATTGGAATGTTACTTAAGAAAAAATAGGGTTATGAGAATAAAAAGATAGGAATGAAAGGGAACCTACCTCCCCCCACATCGTGGTCTGTTCAGAGAACCCCTACCAACGCTGCCCCCCCCAACAAATAATGAAGGAAAAGAACCTACCGCGGGTCTGGTTGGGTGTCCAGAGCACCTACCTCCCCCCACACTGCGAGTCTGTCCAGAGACCCTAGCCTCCCCCACCACCGCGGTCCTGTCTGAGACTCTACCTCCCCCCACACTGCGGTCTTCCAGAGACCCCTACCTCCCTGCTCTCCATCGTCCCACACCTGCCCAAAAGTCTTGCGGTCCGGTCCCTAGTAAAAAGAAAAGAAAAGAAGAAGAGGAGGTGGTAAGGCGGTATGGAGAGGGAAGGATAGAGGGGAGCTGGTGAGGAGGCGGAGGAGATAAGAGTGGGAGGACGGATGTAAAGAAGGCGACGAGAAGAGCGGTAAGCGGTCTCGTGAGGGATTTATTTGGTTTATGTACTCCTAACCTCCCCTCAACAGGCCGGGTCTGTCCAGAGAACCCCTAACCTCCCCCACACCGCGGTCTGTCCAGAGACCCTAACTACCCTCACCCCCCCAGGGTGGTGTCTCTGGCAGGGAGTGGGGGGAGAGGAGGTGTGGGGGCAGGATGTGGGATACAGTCCGTCCAGGGAGTTCCGCCTCAGGGGGGCCGACCTTGGAGGGAGAAAACATGTGGTGTGCAAGGTTAGTGTTGGTGTGGTGGCATGAAGTGTCGGCGTAGAAGCGGCTCTGCTGTGGGGCTGAGGGATCGGAGGTAGAGAGGTAACTAGTAGATCTTGAGATTGGGATTGTGAGTGGAGCTGGTTGGTCGTGGTGTGTTGCCCACAGGAGACCCATATACTACCCTCCCACCCCACACCGCGGGTCCCTCTCCAGAGACCCTACCGTCCAGCCGGTGACCACACTGCAGTCTTGTCCCAGAGACCCTAAATACCTCCCCCCCCGCCCTCACTGTCTTTCAGAACGGAGTCGTGGTCATTCCAGAGACCCTATCTCCCCCCTGAGGCATACAATTGGAAAGAATGAAAACTAAATCACTGCGGTAGGGGTGTCGAGCCCTCGACGAGGAGTCCGCTTTAGAGGGGAGAACGCGGAGTCTCGCTTGACGTCGTTGAAAACAGTTGGCTGGGGGGAGGTACCTCGGCTCTACTGACCTTGGTCCCCATTCATGCTGAACCAGCAGTATACACTCACATGCATAGGTTCGGGAGAACTTGAAAGCCGTACTGACTTTAACCGTCACCCGCCGTGAGACCAGAACCAGTTGAACCGGGCAACACGGTTATGTCTTCAGGCCTGCTGGGCCGGCCGCTCATCTGATCTGCTGCTCGCGTAAATCCCAAGCTAAAGGGTCTAATTGAAACTGCGGATCTTGACGCCCGATGTCTCCCTACGCTCACCCTGGCTAGAATAGTCCAAGGGGCGCCGACGTCCCTAGAGCGCCGGCCGGGCGTTGGGGCTTCGAAGACACATGACCCAAGAGGTGAGAACGCCCTCGGTTCAACCACACCATCCGGTAAGAGCGCATGTAGAAGCTGATCCGGCCATCACGGAAGACCAAGATAGTTAAACACTCCATGTTGGTCTCTGGTCCCTCTGGTAAGTAATGGGGTGGGGTCCCCTCAACTGGAGAACAGTACGTATGCTCGCTGTTCAGAGCAGGCGGTCGTGCAGAGCGGCAGACGTGTTGGGACGTGGGTGGGGGCTGTGCGTGTCCGGTTCGTTTAGGCTATGGATCACCCGATAGATGTTGAGCAGTGCGTAATAATGGTCGAAAACGGGATTCAAGTCTTGTGTTACAGGAAGGACTATGGCTGCCTTGTGGTGGATTTGTGGCTAGTAGAGGGCAATAACGCACAGTTGGACGTTCACTGCCGAACCAATTAAACAAGTATCCGCATAGTCTAGAATGACAAGACTGGGATAAAAAGGGGCTGGGACAGTCCATCCGGAGGACAAGGAAGGAACGAGCATAATTGTGCCGGTAGTAGAGATTGAGATGGGTCCCTTTTCCATACCGTACGTCGAGCCTACTCAGGGGGGAAGTCGGCGGATCGCTCCTCTGATCAGGTTCCTGACAACTTAATGAGGCGCGCGAGGGCACGGCGTTCTTGGGGTGTAGTTCCGATTGTCTGGTATACGTAAGGTAGCGGTTGGTTGGGTCATGTCGGAGTTGGGTAGGAGAGATGAACATGCTACGTATGGTGGAGGTCAGTTGCGCGAACGTCCAGACAACGAGTGTTCCACCCACCCGCGCGCTGGTCTAAACCTTACGGTCCCCCCAGAGGGCGACTATAGGCGTCAAGAATGTCAATAGTATACCATGCCCCATGATCACGAGTACGCGGCAAAGGGTTGACGCGGTCGACAGCGCCAGGAAGTCCTCGATGTATTTGGCGCTATATTCACCCCGGGCGCCCATAAGTATATACAAGAGGGGAGGATTGCCTGGGTGACCCGCGCATTTCGATACTGATTCCATCCCGTACTGTAAGGCTTCAGACACTTTCAACGAACCGGCGCCCATCGGATGAAGGGGCGCACTTGTATTCCACCATTGACTACTAATGGTCAACCGAAGCCACCATGAAGTGAGAAGAGATTCCAGCTGTCACATTCCTCTCTGACGCCTATCAGAAAAACTTTGCGGTCTCATTGAAGCGTGTCCTGACTGGACCCCCATAACAACATGCTTAGATCACATTTTGAGGGCGATAGAGTAGATGTGGGGGGCGCTTGAGAGTTTCCTGCGGGGTCGTCGTGGGTAGTCCTAGCCTCAGTGGAGTCTAGGTGTCTGTATCTGCAGCACTGCGGAGTGAAGAGGCTTGCTTTGGGTGGATGCAGCGAATGGGGTCCGGTCGGGGGAGGGGGTCGGGCTCAGGAAATCAGTGAGTGCATAGTTTGTAAAGGCAAACCGGGGCATGGAAGTCGGCAGAAGACTGATCCCTACATATTGCTTTGTATAGGAAAAGAAAGGGAGTATGTTGGCCTGTGACCAGTCCATCAAGGGCGGTTTTCCACGCTTGCTGCCTGAGACGAGCTGGCACCGAGTCTGACGATGTGTTGAGCCGGGAGGGGGTCCTTCGAGCGGGCTGTAATAAAATACCCGTAAGTTGGATGGGAAAAGGCTGGGAGACGATGGTGGTAGTGATCTGGGTGACATTCGATGGACTGCTGTGTTGGGGGACTGTGCTGGGTGTAAGACTGAGGATGGTTGGGGGGGGGGTCTAGTTAAGATAGGGGTGTGCCTTGGCGTTGAGGCGATCTGGCTGTGATCTTTGCTCAGTGGCTGATGGATTGGCGGCGAGGAGGGTTGAGGTTGCTGTGAGGAACTGGTGGTATGTGCGATAGTATGGTATTGTGGAGTGGGGCGGGGGGTTCTGTGTGTGGTTGTGCTGTGTATCTGTGCTGGCCCTGACTTTGCGGCTGAGCCATGGTGGTATGGGTGGTTGGTCCTGTCTCCTGTTGGGCTGACGATTAACAATTGGTGCGGTGGGATCCATTAGTGATTGCTGCTGCGGGTGAGGCCTGCTAGGTTATAGGTTGTCGTGGGTTGGTTTGTCTATGGAGGTAATGTGGTGACTGATGAGGTCCTGTGTGCTGGAATGGTGGGTCGGATGGGTGAGGGTGGTATGTGAGGAGTGTGTGGTTGAGTGGGGAGGAGTGGTTGCTGGTGGGGGTGGCGGGGGATTTTGGGGGAGGAATGGGTTGAGAAGTGAAGGGTTAGGGGGTAAGGAATGCGGGGGTTGGGGGCAGTTTTGGTGGATAGCGATAGGGGGCGTGGTCTGGGCTGAATGAAGACTGGGGGGGACGGGGGGGGGGGGTCGGATGCTAGCGGATTCCGGAAGGGGGTGGGGGTGTAGGAGGAAGGGGGTTGGGGTGGGGGCTTCCTTTCGTGTGGAGTGGGGGTAGTAATGTCTTTGGTGGCATTTGTGGTGGTGAGTCATGTGACATGGTGAGGGTGTGGGATGTTGAGGGATCTATGGTGTGGGGGTAAGATGGGTTGTGGGGATGGGGGGGGGGGCGGGGTGGTAGGTGAGGGGAGTGGGTGCTGTTAGTTGGGGGGGGGGCCCTTGGGGGTTGCGGGGGGGGTCGTAGGCCTCTGGGTGGGGTGAGAGTCGTTATGGGTCGAATCGTTGGGCCTCGGTGAGCGGAATGGGCTGATGGTTCTGGGTGTGGGGCAACGATTGGATTAGAGGGGGTTGTCAGGTGTGGTGGGGTCTGTTTAGGGGATCATGTTTGTGGCTATTGGGTGGGCTCACGTGAATAGCTATAGGTTGTGTAAGTTGCTTGGGGAGTGATGCTCGCGTGGTGTTGGTTTACTTTGATGTTCCTTAGCCTTGGCGATACGGGAGGCGGGTGGTAGGGGTTTGTAGGGTTGGGGGGTTGGGCGGTGTTGAGGGTTGCGGAATACGCCTAGGTTTTTATTAATCATGGGCTGGGTCTGGGTGGGGGCGGGGGGGGATGTAGAGTTCTGATGTGGGTGGAGTGTATGACGGTGGGCTTCTAATAGGGCGTGGATGCTGCGGAATTGGTGTTCTGTCGGCGATGTTTGACTGATGGCGTAGATGTTCGGGACGTGATGGTGGTGAGGACTGGCGGTCTGCTGGGGGGCGTGGTGGGGGGGTCCTGGGTGGATGGGGGGCGGGGGGGGTTTATGTGCAGGAAGGTAGGTGTGCAAGATCTTGGTTGAGAGGTTTCTCTACTGGCTGAGGGTGCGGGCGAAGTAGGTAATGGTACGGTGTGAAGAGAGGGAGTAGTCGCTGGTGTCCTTTCCTGGGTAGTCGGGGGGGGGGGGTTGTTTGGCTGTCGTTTATTGGTAGTACGGACTGTTGTTGATGCGAACTATAAGATGGGTGTGCATGAAATGTTAGATGGGGGATGGTTTGGCTTTGGTCGTGCTGGTGGGTTCTGTTAGAGGTGGCTAGGCAGCACTGCCGGAAGGTTCTGGTCTGGGGGGGCGAGAATTTGTTGTGGGTCTAGGGAGGTCTGGCGTTGGGAAGATGGCTTGTTCGGGTGTGGGCTGATTCTTCAATAGTGGGGACGTGGCTTTAGTCGTGGTGTGTGAAGCCTAGGGGTTTGGAGTGAGCGCTGGGAAGTGGGGTCTAAGGAGGAGTGGGCGAGGGGATCGTGCTTGGTGGTTTAGTGGCTGAGGAGTGTGAATGAGCTGTGGTGGTGGGTGGGGGGGAGCCGTGGGATGGAGGTTAAGTTCTTTCTGCTGTGGTGATGGGGTTTGTTTGGTGATAGTAGGGGGGTGGTGATGAATGGGATTGTGGAGTAGTTTGTAGAAGTGAGTGTGTGGGTTGGTTGTAGTGGACGTTGTTGTGTGAGGGTACGTCATAGCTGGGGGGGGGAGGGTCATTGGGGGCCGCGAAGCGAGTGTTATTTGTCACTGGGGCGTAGGGGTGGGGGATAGACAGTCCAGTGGTGTAGGTGGGGGGGCGGGAAGCTGGATGGTGGGGAGTGGGGATTTGTTAGGGAGGGGTGAGGGGAATGATTTGCGTGTGTTAGCGTCTGGCATATACGGGGATCGGCCTGATGGTGGTGGGAGGGGTGTTTTCACTCTGGTGGATCATGGGGAAACATGTGGGGTCTTTATGTTTATGTCGTGTGGTAAGCAAGGTGTGTTGGCCTTGGGTGGCTTGATGAAAGGGGGGTCTGGTTATTTGTGGGCTCTGGTAGATGTGAAGGGGCCGATATGCTGTCTAAGCTGACCTTGTGTTTGTGTAGTGGGGGGGGTTGATTGCTGAGAGTGGACTGTCTCTAGGGTAGCTGTGGATTAGCGGTGGAGACGGGCGTTGTTTATTGGCGCTCGCTGGGGTTTAGGTCGCTGTGGTTTGCGCCGTGGGTTAGTGGATGCCTTCGTGTAGAGTTGGGGGCGTTGGATGGGAAGGTTGCTGTTGTGCTGTGTGGTCTGGTTACATGGGAAAGAGGAGGGTCGCTTTTTGTGAGTGTCTGGATTCTGATTGTCCCTGAGGGGGCTAGGTGGGGCGGTTGTTGCTGGTAGGATTTGGCTTGGGGCGTCAGGCTAGGCTGGATGTGGGGTGATCGTCCCTGGTGGTGTGTTACCGTGAGACCGGACGAGGGTGTCTGGGGGGTCTGCTTGGGGGGGGAGGGCCTGTTTTGGTCTTTTGGGTGTCTGTGGCTGGGGGGCTGTGATGTGAGGTGGGTTGTGTCTTAGGTAATATGTCTGTATGGGTTGTGGAAAATGAGAGCTGATTGTGATGTGTGTCTTGCGAGGGGGTGGGGCGACTGGGCCTTACGGGAGCTACTGGCAGGAGGCCTGATAGGGCGCTGGAAGGGAGCTGGAGGGGTGGATTGTTAGGCGAGTGGTGGTAGGGGAGGCGAGCGTGAAGTGGGCTGGCAAGTGTGCTGGTGGACTGAAGTGATTGGGGCTGTGCTCTGGGAGGTATGCTGGGGTAGGTGTGGGTGTCGTTGGGTGTAGCTGGATAGGGGTTGGGGGTGGTTGGGGGTGGAAGTGTACGTCGGCCTATGACGGGGTGGTCTGTTGGGGTTTGTTTGGGGGGGTCGGGTGGGTGTCGCTTGGGCGTTAGGGTCCTGGTCTGGGGGGGGGGGTCTGAGTCTGAGCAGGGTCTCCGCCCTCTCTGCTGGAACGTCGGTCCTGCCGTGGGTCTGCTGAGGTGGGTCTGGTGGATCTGTGAGGGCAGGGAGGTATGCTGGGAAGGTGATGAGCTGATGGGGGTAATGATGTGGAATGGCTCGGTGGTGGTTTGGTTGACGGGTGGCGAACTGTGTTGGTGGGCTGGATGTAGCTTGTTTGTCGCGTTCGGGATTGGACTACGTCTGATAACTGAGGCAGCCAGAATGAGGGGGACATCAAGGCGAGGTCTGGGGGTTGGGAGGGTCCTGATGTAAGGTGGTGTGTTCTGTGGAGCCTTTGACAGGGAGGACTACATAGGAGAGTTGTCTGGACTGTTGGTGGGCGATGCTCGGGATGAGGCTCATGGCATGTGGTGGTGGAAGTCTTACTGGGGGAGTCTGAGGTGTAGGGGGGGGAGGAGCGCTATGGCGTTGGGGGCTAACTATGAAGTTTTGGAGAGTGGGGGTGGGTGGATATATGCGGGGGGAGATGGTGCTGGGGAGGAGGGGCGGTGACTGGGGGGGGTGCTCTGGATTGGAGGGTGGGCGGGTTTACTATGGTGTGCGAGTGGGTACCTCAGGGGTTGAGTTGATGAAGTCGTTGTATGGTCTTGTCCGTGTTGCTGCTGAGTGTGTTCTGATGGTGGAGCTTGGCTGGTGGGGTGCGCTGGGGTCATGCCTGTGTGCTGGATTGGGGGGGTAGCCGTGAACGAGGGTGTGGGTGGGTGAGTGGTGCTCGGGGACCTAGTGTGGGTCGTGGATGAGTGGTAGGTGATGGTCTGATGTTGGAGTTGTTGAGGGAATGTAAGGCTGTGGGTCCTCACTAGGGGAGTGTCAGACAAAGTCGCTGGGGGGTTCTGAGTGGAGTCTATTTGCTTAGGGAGCATCAGGGTGGGGGTTGGTGGGGGTGTAGTGGTGGCTAGGTGTGGTGTATGTAAAGTTATGCTGGATGGGTCTTGGTAGGTGTTGAGTTGGGTAGATTAGATATGAGCTGGTATGGGGGTTCCTGTGCTGGTGGCGAGGGGGGGGGGGTGTCCCTTTGAAATAGAAGGTGGTAGGGGTGGGAGTGTGGGAGGGGAGGTTGGAGGTTGTGTTGGTGGGGTGTTGCATCACAGGGGGTGTTTTTTTCTCATGAATCAGCGAACTTCTGGGCCGGGACACCTAGAGGGTTGAGTGTAGGTGTGATGTAGGCGATGGGGTTATGGGGAATGTGTGTGTCGCTGGGAGTTGTTAGTGGTGGGTGTGCCCTGTGGACGGTATGTTCGGTCGCGTGGGGGTCATGAGGAGACCGTGGTGTATTCGGAGAGACTATGGTTCTGCTTGTGTTGATGTAGGGGGGGCGTAGTGGTGATGGTCGTGCGGGGTTTCTGGGATTCCCTATGTGGTCCTTGGGTGGGGGAGACGAGGGGGGAGAGGCACTCTCCTTAGAGGAGGCACTAGCTGTGGCGGTATGGAGCTCGTGCGTGTGTAGTGGGCAAGGGTAGCTGGGGTGGTCTGTTCGAATTTGGGCATGTAGCTGGGGGGGGATGTGTCGGTGGCTAGGCTAGTGAGGTCGTGTGGACTTGGGGGGGCGTGTCCTGATGGCAGTGGTGTGGTAAGTTGTAGGGGCTATGTTGATGGTGCGCTAGTGAGTGCAGAGGAAGAGAAGAGGTGGCTTGAGTTGTGCAGTGGCTGGTGATATGGGGCTGGGGCTTGGCTGGCGCTGTTCGGTGGGGGAATTGGGTGGGAGGCGGTAATATATCTGAGAGTGGTGTGGTGGGAGTCGAGAGGGGGGTGGAAGGATAAGGTTGGGGAAAAGGTGGAGGGTTGTAATAGGAATGGGTTGTTGTTGCATAGGTCTGATTGCCCCGGCCTACGAAATGGGGCTTGGGCCGATGGGGGTTGAGCTTGATGAGGGGAGTATCGGTAGTGCGGGTCTGGGGCTGTGTCCAGTGGGAGTGAATGATGTACTGGAAAGTGGGTGATGGTGTGATGGGAGGGGGGTGTGCTACGGTAGGGCTAAGAGGGTGTTAGGGTATGAGGTGGGTTTTAGGGCAATACTGTTGGAGATGGGTGGATGAAAGGTGGGGGGAGGAGATCACTCAGTGGATAGGTGGGAGGAGCGGTCGCGGTTTGACGTCTTCTGATCTGTGACTTTGATGGGGGGCAGGGACGGCTAGAAGGGGCTTAGAGCTAGGCTTGGTGTTGTGATGCTAGGCAGGCTACTGTGTAAGGGAGAGGCGAGTGGGTTCTGGGTGGAGAAGGGCGTGAGGGCTGTCCTGAGGGATGATTTGAGGTGGTAAAAGCTGGGGGGTTGTGGATGTGGGGCTGACGTGGGACGATATGATATCGCGGTACCGAATTAGGGGGGGTGTGGTGAATGTTGATAGGAATCTTTCTGTCGTGTGGTGGTGGTATTTGGGTGGGGGTGGTGCCTTGTGGGGATAGAGGAGTAGAGTTGGTAGTGCTGGTGGGTATGTGGAAGGATTTTGTAGGGCTGGCTTGCTGCTGTATTATGTGTTGAGGTCGTGGTTCGCGCTTTACAGGACTGTTTTGGAGGGTGTCTTAAGGGCCTTAGGGTGTGATGGAATGAAGGACCCTGTCGTGTTTGGGTTTACTGGGTTCGTGGGTGGTTGTGTGTAGTGTGGCGGGGTTGGGGGGCTGCTAGGGGTGGGGCGTTTGGTGGGGGATGGGTGCGGGTGTGTGACATTGTGAGTGACGGGTGCTGCATGTTTGATGGTGGGGGCTTTATGCATTGTTAGGAGCCTCTCTGCCGGCGTGTCTCGTGCTGGTTTGGGGTTAAGCGGGGAGTCATGGCCGGTGCGGGAGGGTGGGCTGGAGCGGGTGTGGTGGGGGGCGTGGAAGTTTGTAGTGTATCCTGTTGTGAAGGATTGGAGGTTGCAGGTGTCGTCTGCGGTAGTGCGTCGGGGGGTTGCAGTTTGAGATGTATGGGGGTTTGGGATAGTGGGTGTAGGATGGAATGAGAGGTGATTGTGGGGTTAGGGACATGAGCGTTTGCGGAGCTAGTGTGAGCCTAGGAAGAGTCTCTGAGGGATGAGATGGAATGGTGGTGTACGACCGGAAGGCTGATTGATGAGCCTGTGAGTGTTGATGATCTTGTTAGTTGTGTCTAGTGATAGGTGTTGAGTTGTCTATGTTGTATGGGGTATTCTGTGATAATTAGGGGGTATGTGTGTGGGACTGATGATGTTTACACGGGCTGGTTGTTTGATGGTGGATGTGAGAGTACGGGAGTGGCGAGTCAGTGTCCTGCGTGGTTTGGGGGCTATTGGAGCGGGGGTAGTACGTTTGTGGGGGGTGGCGTGGGAGTAGTGATGCGGGTAGGGTCATGAGTTCTGGATTTGGTATGGTTGGGGGGTTGCTTTTCTTTTGGACTCGGGGAGGCTGATGGTCGGTTGTGTTGTGGTGATGATAGTTTAGTGTGAGGGCCGGGTGAGGTGGGCGTTGATAGGGATAGGTGAGCGGGTGCATTAGGTTATTGGTTGGTGCGCGGGATTAATGCGGTCTAAATTTTCATGCGGGGGAGGGGGGGGTCCCTTGGTGCTGGTCGTGTGGTATTGCGAGGGGACTGTACTGCGGGGAGGGGGGTAGGTTTGGTGGGTGTCTAGGTGTTAGTGGGACTTGGGTGGATTGTGGTCTTAGGGTGGGTGGTTGGGGGTTGGTGGGGATTAGAAGGTATTGGTGTGGTGGGATAGGAGGGGATCAGTACTGTGGATTGGGGGGGTGTTCTTTCTTGCGGCTATGACTGCGGTCGGGGGTCTCGGGCGATAATGGGGAGGGGAGAGGTTGTGGATGGGAGGGGTGATTGGTGTGGTGGCTCGATGGGTGGTGATGGGGTGTGGGCTGGATGGGGGTTGAGGGGGGATGGTGGTAATATGGACTGGGGGGGGAGGGTGGGTTGAGGTGGTTCATATATCTGGATGGGGGGCTGCATTTGCTGGTGGGTCGCTGTGGGTGCGGGGGAGATTCTGTGGTATGGGGGTGTGGCTCGGGTGTGGGAGTGGGGTGACGTGAGGTCGTGGTGTGTGGGGTATTGGGGGGGGCTGTCCCCCCCCCACTGGGGCGGTGCGGGCGTTGACCTTGGGGGGTGTTGGGGTTGGGAGTAGGGGTGGGGAGGGGCATGTGTGGGGGTGGGGGGGCGGGGGGGGGGAGGGCGGTGGGGGGGGGGGGGGGCGGGGGGCGTGGGGGGGGGGGGTGGGGGGGGGGGGTGCGGGGGGGGGCGGAGGGGGGAAGCAGGGTTCTAAGGTTAGGATTTGTGGTGAGGGGGGGGGCTGGGGTTGTCGGGGGGGCGGGGGCGGGGGGGGCGGGGGCGGGCTGGGGAGCGGGGGGGGGGGTTCGGGGGGGGAGTTAGGGAGGGGGGGAGTGGCGGGCGATGCGGGGGGGGAGCGGGGGGGGGGGGCGGCGGGGGGGGGGGGGGGGGGAGGGGGGGCGGGAGGGGGGGGCGGGGGGGCGGGGGGCGGGGGGGGGGGGGGGGGGGGGGGGTGGGGGGGGGGGGCGCGGGGGTGGGGCGGGGGGGGGGGGGTAGGGGAGCAATAAACACCTCTAGATATATCAAAAACTTGAGGGTACATGTCTGGCCGGTCTAGCTGCACGGAAACGAGATTGTCCGGAGAATGAGGGTCACCGCCCGATTTAAATTCAGCCCGGGGGGGTAAAGGTCCCGACTAGGGGGGCGATCGATGGTCTCATTGAATCCCAACTTTATATGAACATGAGTCGGTGATTGGATTGGGGGTGTCTGGTTAGGGGAATTGGGGGGGGTCTAGGTGTCGGAGTGGGGTGCTGGGGTGGAGGGGTTCCTTAGATGGGCTGGCGGGTGGGTCGGGGACGGTGGGTGGAGGGCTAGATGGAGCATGTGGGGTGGGTGTGGGGCGTGGCGGTGGGGGTGTTTGGGGGGTGGGGGTGGTTTGGGTGGGGATGGGTTTCTGGGGGGGGGGCGGTGGTGTGGAGTGGGGGGGGAACGGGGGGGTAGGGTGGTGGGAGGGGTATGCTGTGGGGGAGTGG
>CALYLW010000677.1:421278-492298 GCA_944989445.1 Ampullaceana balthica
GGGGGGTTTTTTGCCTAAAAATTTTTACAATTAAATACAGAATAATATTTTATTGCCCTTTCTTAATAGATTACTAGACCTGATAGATTCTTATGAAAAGCAGATCCACATACTTCAGAAGGAACTTGATGATAACAGGTGATGCTGCATTTTTTTACTTGTTATGACCAATGTTCCCTTAGACCTGCTTGGCCCCACAGATATCTAACCGCTGTCGCGTAACCATTTAGAATTACAGCGCAGATAACTTTGTAAAGTATTGCACAAAAATGGATGCTTTGCAACCATGCACATGAGTTTTTTTACTTTGCACATGGACCAACAAATCTTTGAGGGAACATTGGTTGTGACTGCTTTTATTACTGCTAGTTTGGAGAGTAACAGAGAAAATTGTTAGATCTTATCTTATCTGTTACAGACGCTCCTTCTATACAGAAGACACAGAAGATGTTTAGTTGTTATCATGGTTTATTAAATATCTTTTTTTTTAGCTCTCAAGAGCCGGATTATTTGTTTCTGTCCGTGTTTAGCCGCCAAATGACTTGAGATTAATTAAAGATTATTAAAAATATATCCACACCCCCAATAGTAGTAGTTTATTAAAAAAACAACTAATGTTAATTCAATGAATAAAACTTTTTAAGTTATTTAGATTGTGAGATTATTTTCTAAAAATAAAAATTTGAAGAGTTAAAAAAAAAGAAAGATGAAAACATGTTTATTACATCAAATATTCTCTTAAGTAGCAGTGTTTGAAATCAATAAAAATAATAAAAGTCTAAAACAACCAAAAGCAATTCAATGTATTCATCAATTTAACACTATTTCACATTAAGGCTTGGGGAAGTTTCTTCTTCTGATTTTGAAGACCGCACACAGTCAAATAATAACGTGAAAGATCTTACAAAGGTAATTAGTTTATATATATATATATATATAAATATATATATACATATGTATATACATGTGTATATTCAATAATTTGACATTATTTCAGTCTAGTAGTATTTTCAAAATACTACTAGACTGAAATAATAAATGGTTTTGTTTGAAACCTAGATTTTCATTAAACCCTTTTAAAAGTTTATTAGCCAAACTCCCGGTATTACTTTGTTAACATTAAATACTTCTTAATTTTTTTTAAAAGTTAAAAATATGTGCCTCATTAAAATTTGACACATAAAAGGTTTATTTATTTTACTTATTTCTAAATCTTTGTTTTGCAGTCATATGAAAAGCAGCTGAAAGAAAAGGACAAACGAATTAATTCATTACAAGAAGAGAATAAAATATTGAAACGAGACTTTGGGTCTAAGTAAGTTTTTTATGTTATAACCCAAGTATCTGGTCATAGTGAAAGTGTCAGAGTAACTAGTCATAGTGAAAGTGTCCGAGTAACTGCTAATAGTGAAAGTGTCGAGTAACTGATTATAGTGAAAGTGTCCGAGTAACTGGTCATAGTGAAAGTGTCCAAGTAACTGGTCATAGTGAAAGTGTCCAGGTAACTGTCATAGTGAAAGTGTCCGAGTAACTGGTCATAGTGAAAGTGTCCAAGTAACTGGTCATAGTGAAAGTGTCCGAGTAACTGGTCATAGTGAAAGTGTCCGAGTAACTGGTCATAGTGAAAGTGTCCAAGTAACTGGTCATAGTGAAAGTGTCCGAGTAACTGGTCATAGTGAAAGTGTCCGAGTAACTGGTCATAGTGAAAGTGTCCGAGTAACTGGTCATAGTGAAAGTGTCCAAGTAACTGGTCATA
This sequence comes from Ampullaceana balthica, assembly GCA_944989445.1. Classification (NCBI taxonomy): domain Eukaryota; kingdom Metazoa; phylum Mollusca; class Gastropoda; family Lymnaeidae; genus Ampullaceana; species Ampullaceana balthica. Next base: position 423,035 of record CALYLW010000677.1, read on the forward strand.
GTGAAAGTGTCCAAGTAACTGGTCATAGTGAAAGTGTCCGAGTAACTGGTCATAGTGAAAGTGTCCAAGTAACTGGTCATAGTGAAAGTGTCCAAGTAACTGGTCATAGTGAAAGTGTCCAAGTAACTGGTCATAGTGAAAGTGTCCGAGTAACTGGTCATAGTGAAAGTGTCCGAGTAACTGGTCATAGTGAAAGTGTCCAAGTAACTGGTCATAGTGAAAGTGTCCAAGTAACTGGTCATAGTGAAAGTGTCCGAGTAACTGGTCATAGTGAAAGTGTCCGAGTAACTGGTCATAGTGAAAGTGTCCAGAGTAACTGGTCATAGTGAAAGTGTCCAAGTAACTGGTCATAGTGAAAGTGTCCAAGTAACTGGTCATAGTGAATTTGTCAAGTAACTGGTCATAGTGAAAGTGTCCAAGTAACTGGTCATAGTGAAAGTGTCCAAGTAACTGGTCATAGTGAAAGTGTCCAAGTAACTGGTCATAGTGAAAGTGTCAAGTAACTGGTCATAGTGAATTTGTCCAAGTAACTGGTCATAGTGAAAGTGTCCAAGTAACTGGTCATAGTGAAAGTGTCCAAGTAACTGGTCATAGTGAAAGTGTCCAAGTAACTGGTCATAGTGAAAGTGTCCAAGTAACTGGTCATAGTGAAAGTGTCCAAGTAACTGGTCATAGTGAAAGTGTCCAAGTAACTGGTCATAGTGAAAGTGTCCAAGTAACTGGTCATAGTGAAAGTGTCCAAGTAACTGGTCATAGTGAAAGTGTCCAAGTAACTGGTCATAGTGAAAGTGTCCAAGTAACTGGTCATAGTGAAAGTGTCCAAGTAACTGGTCATAGTGAAAGTGTCCAAGTAACTGGTCATAGTGAAAGTGTCCAAGTAACTGGTCATAGTGAAAGTGTCCAAGTAACTGGTCATAGTGAAAGTGTCCAAGTAACTGGTCATAGTGAAAGTGTCCAAGTAACTGGTCATAGTGAAAGTGTCCAAGTAACTGGTCATAGTGAATTTGTCAAGTAACTGGTCATAGTGAAAGTGTCCAGAGTAACTGGTCATAGTGAAAGTGTCCAAGTAACTGGTCATAGTGAAAGTGTCCGAGTAACTGGTCATAGTGAAAGTGTCAGAGTAACTGGTCATAGTGAATTTGTCCAAGTAACTGGTCATAGTGAAAGTGTCAGAGTAACTGGTCATAGTGAAAGTGTCCGAGTAACTGGTCATAGTGAAAGTGTCCAAGTAACTGGTCATAGTGAAAGTGTCCGAGTAACTGGTCATAGTGAAAGTGTCCAAGTAACTGGTCATAGTGAAAGTGTCCAAGTAACTGGTCATAGTGAAAGTGTCCAAGTAACTGGTCATAGTGAAAGTGTCCGAGTAACTGGTCATAGTGAAAGTGTCCGAGTAACTGGTCATAGTGAATTTGTCCAGTAACTGGTCATAGTGAAAGTGTCCAAGTAACTGGTCATAGTGAAAGTGTCAGAGTAACTGGTCATAGTGAAAGTGTCCAGAGTAACTGGTCATAGTGAAAGTGTCCAAGTAACTGGTCATAGTGAAAGTGTCCGAGTAACTGGTCATAGTGAAAGTGTCCAAGTAACTGGTCATAGTGAAAGTGTCCAAGTAACTGGTCATAGTGAAAGTGTGGATGGGCAGCTCATATTATCAAACATTATAATTAACATAATGCACATTTAAAAATTATTAAGAAGAGGTTTTTTTTAAAGCTCTCAAGTTGAATTACAAAATATATTTCATTAACAGGCATGAGATCAAAGACTACAGGCTGCAGTCTCTCAGGGTTAAGAAGCTGGAGAATTTGCTTCAACTCCATAACATCAGGTAATGAGGGGTGCACACATGGGAACTATGTGGAATTTACTGAAGATCTTCTGTCAATTGCTTGAATGAAAGTCTGTGAATTGCTGTCACAAGAAATATTTTAACAATTTTTAAGTTGTAGCTTCTGTCGCTGTGATGTGAAGGTCACGTGTGTTTTGGGTTTAAGTGAACTCTTTTTTACTTAGCCACGGGGGAGAAATCCACGGGGGAGAACATCCACGGGGGAGAAATCCACAGGGGGAGAACATCCACGGGGGAGAACATCCACGGGGGAGAACATCCACGGGGGAGAATGTCAACAGGGGAGGACATCCACAGGGGGAGAACATCCACAGGGGAGGACATCCACAGGGGAGGACATCCACAGGGGAGGACATCCACAGGAGAGAATGTCCACAGGGGAGAACATCCACAGGGGAGGACATCCACGGGAGAGAACATCCACAGGGGAGAACATCCACGGGAGAGAACATCCACAGGGGAGAACATCCACGGGGGAGAACATCCACGGGAGAGAATGTCCACAGGGGAGGACATCCACGGGAGAGAATGTCCACAGGGGAGAACATCCACGGGAGAGAATGTCCACAGGGGAAGACATCCACGGGAGATAATGTCCACAGGGGAGGACATCCACGGGAGAGAATGTCCACAGGGGAGGACATCCACAGGAGAGAATGTCCACAGGGGGAGAACATCCACGGGGGGAGAATGTCCACAGGGGAGAACATCCACAGGGGGAGAACATCCCAGGGGGGAGAACATCCACGGGGGAGAATGTCCACAGGGGAGGACATCCACGGGAGAGAATGTCCACAGGGGAGGACATCCACGGGAGAGAATGTCCACAGGGGAGAACATCCACGGGAGAGAATGTCCACAGGGGAGGACATCCACGGGGGGAGAATGTCCCTGGCTGAGAAGGAATAAAATCAGGGCAATTATATTGTATGTGTTCTTGGATGAATTTGAGAAACAAGAGAGTGGAGAGCAAGAAAGCTGTATGTAGTGGTCAGAGAGAGACGAGAGATTGTTAGAGTGATGATGTGTGATCTTAGAGGTGTTCTGTATTCAGTAGCGAGAAGCATGGGTCAAGACATTGTACAGTTGTAAAATATATCGACTCTATTCATTATTGATTTGGAGCAAGTAAATAAAGATACTTTTAATGGAGCTGATGACACCATGTTGTGTAGATTGAATTTCCTTCACCGCAACTTGGTCGGAGCTGAAATTCGTGGATACTTCAGGGTTTTTTAAGTAGGTTGGTAGCTTCAGGTCACCCGACACACACACACAAATATAAGTCAGAACATGATTGAAGCCAGGACGTTAAATGGGATTTTGGGGATTAAATGATTTGACTGATTGGTAGTTGATTTGAATGATTGATAGTTGATTTGAATGATTGGTAGTTGATTTGAAGGATTGGTAGTTGATTTCATGTTTTTTTTTAATTAACACCAGACAAAACAAGGTGTAATGGCTGATTGTGAATTTTTGCAATTGTGTTGCTGATATTAAATCAATGAGTTGTATACAGAGCTTCCCCTCCTACACCGATAACCTTGGTGATGTGATTTCATCAATTTTTTAAAAAATTTTTTAGTCCCTTAACCTTGTGGTTGTTATAACCCCGTAGTCATAGGGGGTTCTAATGTCTCTTTGTTACCATTAGAACATTCTCGGGCTTGATAGACCTCTCGGCGCCCATCCCTCTCCAGGTCAGCAGAGGACTTTCTTAGCGTTAGTCATTCATCAACATTTTTATAGTGGCTTTAACTTGGAATCGATCCCACGCCCCTCAGCTTGTGAGGCGAGCGCACTATTGACTTTGCTATTCAGCCGCGATTTCATCAATAGAATGATAATTTTTCAACTTTAAACTTATTGATTTGTTTATCAAGTTTATTTTTGAGGTCTAGACTGTTGGGGCTATATGGAAATTTCAGAAGTTCGGTTTGATTAAATTTTAAAATTTAGACAATGACAAGCATTGAGCAATACTTTGACAGTCAAGCAATTTCTGCATTGCCGAGTCAGGTTGTTGAAACTCCTCTATTACGTTAAGGCCTAGACCAGGGGTCGGGAAACTATGGCTCGCGAGCCATATATGGCTCTTTTGAGGGCTGCATATGGCTCGCAGAAAAATGTTCATTATAAAGAAAAAATGTTTCTTCATATTCCTTTGATCTAAATCAGTTGTCTGGAAACCATGGCTCGTGAGCCAGATGTCGCTCTATTGATGACTACATCTGGCTCTCAGACTAATGTTCGATTATTCAGACTCCTTTGAACTACATATTAAAAGCATATAAAAAAAACAGCACATAATGTTATTAAAAAGAATTCATAGACATAATTATTGTACTCTTACTGTTCAAATTACACAATATGCTCACATTTACTTGAATTTTTAGTTTTAAACATAATGTGTGGCTCTCGAAGAATTACTTTTCAAAATATGTGGTGTGTATGGCTCTCTCAGACAAAAAGTTTCCCGACCCCTGGCCTAGACCAATACCTTATTTTAAGAAGTGGGACACACAAATACATTTACCCAATTTTTTTTAAACGCATTTGTTTAGCATACCTGGAGAAAAAGCCAGCAAAGATCCTTTCATCAGAAGAAAAAAATTCAGCACAAAAATGGAAGATTTGGATTATTTACCATTAGAGCAATGTCATGACTACCTCAAGGTATGGCGACAGCCTTAAGCTTCTTTCTCTTTTGTATTATTTTTGTTGTTCATACATCTGAGTCTGATGCCATATTAAACATATAAACAGTGTTATGTCATATTAAACTTTATTAACAGTGTTATGTCATATTAAACATATTAACAGTTGTATGTCATATTAAACAAATAAACAGTGTTATGTCATATTAAACATATTAACAGTGTCATGTCATATTAAACATATTAACAGTGTTATGTAGCTGCCAACAAGTTTTGTCATGTTACTCAACAGGAGATTTGTAAAGAGCTGGAGACTGAAAATTTGGATTGTGTGATTGCTGAAATTCAGGAGCTGAAACGTGAAGGAGAAAGTTCTAACAGATTTTATGAGGTACTGAATTTCATTTTGGTTTTCTAAATAAAAGACTCTTGATGCATAAAGTTTGTTTTTTTTAAATTTATGAAAAATTCATTTTGTTTCTGTTCTCTACTATGAAGTCTTTATTTGATGCTAGTTTTATTTTCAATGTTGTTATTTGACATTGGTCTCACTTTTCAGTACTGCAAAGAGCTGGCTGATATTGTGGGACTGAATGAAGGCAACCATAGGAATCGCTCTTGTAGACATGAGAAGAATCCAACCACTGTTCTCTGTGACAGTAACATGAGGTACTACTTGGAGGTGAGCCATCTGTGACAGTAACATGAGGTACTACTTGGAGGTGAGCCATCTGTGACAGTAACATGAGGTGTTACTTGGAGGTGAGCCATGCACTTGGCTGATGTCAAACTATTTACCCAGGACAAGTGAGATGTTGTTTAGTGTGTTTCTTAAGATGAGGTGAATGGGATATCAGGATAAACTCAAGTTGTTAATTATTATCAGGAACAGATATGTTGCTGTTCATCTATCAATAACGTTGTAATACAAATCTGCCATGTTTCAAAATGGTAGATTGACTACAAGACAGACAATTTTGACAGTAAAAATGATCACGGCCAGGCCTAAAAGTGTAAAATGATCACAGTAAGGCCTAAAGGTGTAAAATGATCACAGCCAGACCTGAAGGTATAAAATGATCACAGCCAGACCTGAAGGTATAAAATGATCACAGCCAGACCTGAAGGTGTAAAATGAAGGTGATCAAACTCTTGAAATGAGGTATTGATTTTAACTTGAGAATCCCTTTTTATTTTCCTGATTAAAATTGATTTGGATTAAAAATACTTATTTAAATTTTATTTTAAAAATCCTAACTTTGGTTTACAAGGTGGTTGAAAACTGGCGTAAAGATATCTCTGCCCTGGGTGAGCTCCAAGAGGCCATCAATGCGCTGTTGGACAAGGTTGTCCCGTGGCTGAAAGCTCGCATGGACCGAGACCACAGCGTTGAGGAGATGGCGGAATTGCTGGAAAGGGTCATCCATGCAGAAAAAAATGAAGCAAAGAAGGTGGGACTGTCAAATAATTTGTCGCCAACCAAACTTTTATTTACTATTTCTATATGAAGACCGCAAGGGAAGAAACGGCTATGTGACATTTTTTAGTTATCCTCTGTATCTGATAAAGGTTCAAAAATAGAATGAGGTTTTATGACAAAATAACGTCTCTGACCCTATTAAAAATTCAAATCTATTTAGTTAATTTATAATAAATCTGTATAATATTGAACTTTAAAACTTGAATATCTCAAAACTACAAAAATGTGACATAGCCGTTTCTTCCCTTGAGCTCTTCATATTGATTCAGAGATCAGAATGTAGAAATATTCAATGCAACAAAAAAAAATTAATAATAATAATGACATTCAAAGGTTAAACTAATTCCCAAGATGGGCTGTACTTATTTTAATTCAAGTCTTGAATTTTTCCACCTAAAAGTAATAACCCAAACAGAAGTTGAGCCTGGGGTGAAACCAACACATTAGTATATCATCCCACTTGAAGTTAAGGATTTTATTTATTTGACAACCCTCAGATCAGAATCAAGAATGACCAGCCATTACTTGCTACAACATTTCTGCTGATTGTAATTGTAGTAAATTAGACATCTATAAGCTGTGCATGAGCTGTTGAGTCAATGACTCCAATTACATGTCGTACCTGTGAATTACAAACAAAAACACCATTATAATTGGAGGCCAAAATAATTATTCAATTTATATGAAGAAATGCTGCTGAGATTGAAGATTCAATATTTTAAACTCAGGTGATGATGGAGGATGTGTCCAGGACTACACTAGAGCATATGGTCAGCCACTTCCAGACTTTGTTTGACATCCCCAAAATTTCTGGGGTATTCCCCCGCATGAATGAGATCTATCGGGTGCTTGGGGAATCTAAAAATGTCATGAACACTTTAAAGAGTTTACTTGGCCTAGGTGAGTAGCTGTATACTGTAGGCCTAGGTGAGTAGCTGTATACTGTAGGCCTAGGTGAGTAGCTGTATACTGTAGGCCTAGGTGAGTAGCTGTATACTGTAGGCCTAGGTGAGTAGCTGTATACTGTAGGCCTAGATGAGTAGCCGTATACCCTGTGTCGACAGCTAAAAATAGTTTGACGGGTGCCACTCATTTTCACTCAATTCCAGAGCCTGACATCCATACCTCAGCACTGGTGGACGCTGTGGGCAGATTATGTCACGTACACAACTCGACGACAGCCAAACAACTAAAAAAACTTCTACAAACGGACGATTTAAATGGGTCAGCACCTTAACTTTTTCCTCATTACATTCTGTTCAAAGAGTTCATTTAATAATTAGTTCATTTAATCCAGGCCAACTTGTAATACTTATAACTCTGTATGTGCTTAACTTTTATTTGGTGATTAATTTTCATTCTACCCTTCACTTCATTGACAAGGGCTAAAGTCTGCCACACTGCGATAGGTTGAATAAACTTATCAAATTATTAATCATATATTGTGTTTTTAATATTGCTAATTTAATGATGAACTGGAAGAAGTTAGTTTAAAATGTTGCTAACTGATCATATTCTTTATTTCTAGGGTTGTTCGGCGTTTAGAGGAGCACTCAGAATTTTTCCCAGCTTTCCACGGTGTAATGCATAAGTTATTTGAAATTTTAGGTAAGTGTTAAGTCAATGCTTTAACAGAGATAAAGGTTCATGAGCTGAAATATGACAGAAGCTTTTTAGTTTAAGGAACAACGAATTGTAATCTAATTCAAAGTTGTCTTTGTTCTTGGATGTCAAGAATTTTTCAAGCAACAAGCAACTTTTATCATTCATTTTAAATGGCTTTCTCTTTTTTAAACAAACAAAGAAACTGTCAAAATCAATATTTTCATTCTTGGCAAATTTAGACAAAATTTTGAGAAAAAAAAATTGCCTTTGATTACTATAATTATAAATACATTTTATTGCTATTCTGCACAGGTGTCGACAAGATGGATGAAATTCTCCCAGCCGTACGAGCCCTCAAGTTGTTAGCTAAATGATTGAATGGCAAAAGTATTTAAAAATTGCACTAAGTTTTCATTTGTATTTGAAACCATGGCTCACAAGTAATGCTCATCATTGGCTCGTGCCCCCATCAATTAGTTAATGGACCATAAATTAAACACAGGAATCTGCTAATTACAGAGCTTAGATTTATGGATTCAACCAGCAATTGCTATTGTTTAGAAATCCTGTAAAATTTCTACATAGAGCACTGGTTGGACAAACACCATCCTCCCCAAGAGAAATTAAATGTTAGTCCATTTGTAGCAGACTCAGATTAAAATATCTATCATTAACTGTTAATATATATTGGTCAGTATAAATTATTTTTAGATTTTATAAATGTATATTTTATCTCTATCGATTAAGAAGAGCTTTATCATGTATATCTGGTGTGACTGCCTAATCGTTGGCTAGTTAATAATAAATTATGAACTTAAACAAATGGTGTTTCTTTACATTTTATATTATGTTGTCTTTATACTGTATCTCCTTAACTAAAAAAAGCCCTTAGTAATTTATAACATTTAATTGTAAGTATACTCTACAGGGTGTCCACAAAGCCTGGGTACATAAGAATTTTATTTTTAATTATATATTAATTACAGATATTGCATCACTTAAATGAAGGTACACTGAAAATAAAACAAAAAGACACAAAATTAAAATATAATTGATTTTATTCCGCATATTTCTCTCAACATAAAAATAGTAATTGAACAATAATAAAATCAACTGAGAATCTGCTTCAGAATTTACTTTTTAGGATACAGGAGTGGAAAAAAGGCAGAATAGCCACCAATTTGTGCAATAGGTTAATGCCTCAGATCTTATGAATTAATATCAAGTAAAATAATAGTTACCCACCTTCTCAGAGTATTATCTTCCACAGCATAAAATGAGATATTAATTTTAAAAATACAGAAACCCCTAAGCTTACGCTGATAAAGACCAGAAAAAAAGATTTACTTTCAACTTGCTTACATTAAATACATGTACAATATTATCAAGATGCCAATAAAAAAAAAGCACTACAAAGTCACTGCATACATCTGTATCTTGTTATAAAAGTACTAAATTGGATTTAGATATCTGGCCTCTCTTCTGGTTTCTTAAGACTGCTGTAATCAATGTTTGGTGCATAAAACTGAAAATAAAAATGGCAAGTTTATTTAAAGTAAATTGATATTTGTAATTTTTAAAGTCATGCATCAGTTGCCCTAAACTTAAACTGGAAGATAAAATAATGTAAACAAAAATGTAGCAGAAAAGCAGATTTAATTTTAAAAAAACAAAGCAAATATTTTAAATGAGATCAATGAATAAGAAATGCACCCATTAATTCCCTTAAAGAAAACATGGTCTTACCTTGTACTGCTTGTTAACTGGCCATCTAAGGTTAGCCATCCCTTCCTGTTTGTCCTTCCATCTAAACAAAACAAAATGTAATCACAATAAATAAACACTCATCACCGCCGATTGACTCAAATAACTGGCACAACCAGTTTTATGAAGCCCACTCAATGGCATCAGTGAAAACAATAGTAATAAATTTGTCATATTATATTATACATTGCTGCATAAAATATTTGCATAATTTTTTATTTTTTTTAGTTTGAATACTTATGAAAAATTTCTAAGCATTAAATTTGATAGTTTGACATCAAACATCCACACTCTTTCATCTATCAATATTTTCCTTACCCAACATCTGGGGACTTGGCAGCTAATCTGTAAATATAGAAGGCTGCCCATGCCATACCTCCACCAACACAAACAAAAAGAGGAATAAGCTGAAAGTAGAAATGTTTATTTTCCAATAATATATTGTCATCATGGTGTGGGTGATATCAAGAAGTATATGATGTAGGAGTAAATTGAATCTTTGACATCACATTAGTTAAAATTAAAATGCCTTTTATTTCAAGATTAAACACTTGCTTAACTGAACTGTCTTTTTGGTGTCTTTTGCACTATCCTCAAGGTAAGTTTGATATCATTTGACATAGCTTAACACAAGCAACAGTTAGTTTATATTTGATCTATAGCTAAAATGAGTAGTTGTGTAAGTATATGTTCCTCGTCCCAAAGGTGCAGGGTTGGCAAACAGAGGCTTACAACATTATATTATACTCAGGGAACAAGGGTAAGATATTAGTTAAACAAAATGGGGGGTGGAACAGGACTTCTATAGTTAGTCCCGTGGCGCAAGATATCCTAGCTACGCACCTGAACAACGCTCGCACCAGATTATTTCTTTAGTTTGTTTTAAAAATATTCCTTTATTAATTACCAATTTAACGTTGTATAAACAGTATAATTCATTTTTAAACGAAGTTTCTGTTGTGTTTACAAGTTCTAGTTCTATCATGACCTACATCAGGGGTGCCACTCACTTGAAGCTGTGAACCCTGAAATCCCTTTTTAAAAATTTCTTGAATCCTGAAAATTCTTTTATAAATTTTTCAAACCCTGAAAATTTAAACACAACAAAGTGCTACTGTAATTTTCATTTTCTAACCACTTAAATCCATCTTCAGTGTTTAACACTTTTTACCATTTCAACAATATTTAGATCCCATTCGCAAAAGTTTAAAGAAATATATATATATAGTATAGGCTAGGCAGTATGTACAATACAAAAGAAAGGTGCCTATGCCTATTAAGAGTATCTATACATGTAATATGGAATTCCCTTATTATATCTTACACTAATATTTCATATTATTTATATATTATAATATGATTAATTAAATAAATAGTTATTATTTTGAATTTTTTTCCTCTGTTTAAAGTCATTTTATGGGCTTGTTTTGAAACTAACTCATATTTATTACATAAATTATAGTTTATAGTCGTTTCAAAATTTAATAATTATTTTCATTTTTTTTAGACTATAGGCCTTTATCTCGTACTAATACTACTTTTACTGTTTAACTTGTAAGAGTGGAGGCCTAATAAAAATGAATAGTATAAACTATAATTTAGGTTTCGTTTAGAATTACAATTACTACTCCTATTGCAACTATTGGATACCTACTTAAATTTAAATTACAAAAAGAGAAGTCGCCGTGTAAATTACTATTAATATACAGTAGAAGTGTTGCCAAAGCACAAAGTCAAAATCCTTAGTCTTAAACTTGAACGGTCATAATTTTTTTTTAAATTGATGTATCTGTACATAGTATAGCATAGTAGAGGCATAGGTCTAGCCCTAATTTAATTATAATTTTTTTTTAATATCACGGAAAAAATAAAATATTAACTAATGTTTTTTCCAACCCAGTCAGTTTAGAAGCAAACCGCAATAATTTTTTCTTCATGTTTCAATAATTAATGCATGCTAAAGCAAAAGTAGCAGAGACACTTTTAGTTCTAGCGAACATAACGGTCAAACTTTTACTAAAAGTAAGAAGACGAAAAACTGCTAATGCCATGTTAGTACAGTCGAACCCACTTACCTCGAGCTTAGTTAGCTTGACCACCCCACTAACTCAACGTTTTTTTATTGGAAACGCCAAATTCTCTCTTTGTCTTAGCATTTTTTCATCGGCTAATTCGATTTTTTTAAGTCGCCGAAACCTAGTACCTCGAGCACAAAAGAGGGCCAAATTTGCAACTTAACTTGGTTAGCTCGATCCTCGTCGGTTGGCCTAGCAATGCACTCTGTCATTTTTAGTTCAAAACAGTGTTGACATCTCGCTTTTCTTCGAGACTTCCGGCTATTGTGTGATTCTACGAGATTTCAATAAAAATTACCGGATGTTTTGCGTGTGTGAATTATAATTCCACGTGTATCCATGGAGTATGTATTCACCCGAGGTACTGGACAATCGCGTTAGAGGTCGTGAATCGTCATTATTTCGCAGTGCATGTTATATTATTATTAAACTTAATTCATTTTCTGATGCATTAATCATTTTATTTTTTAAGATAAACGAATATCTTTAGAAATGAAAATAAAGGTTTGTATCGAGAATCGACGGTGGTTTTTATATACTTAAATAAAAAATTATTATTCTTTTAAAAGTTTGTTGTTGTTGCTTTGTTACCAGTAAGATACGTGACTGTGACACTAACACGCGCGTGACGATGAAATGAAATCATTTCTGATAAGGAATGATTTTTTTAAAATTCGCTTAGACTTATTTGCCGGCCGAGGTCTAACACAGTACACACAGCCCACAGCGTGCTGTGATCAACGGTCAAGGCCACAATAGTTTTTTTTAATATTACAAATTTGATTGACTGAGGAAATTCGAGAACGTTCTGATAGTTAAGTAACAGATATCCTGCACGTCAAAAGCATTAAACTTAAAATAACCATATTGATTTGTTTATTTGAATTTTAAATTCCCTGATACGACGGCAAACGCAAGCGGCTGTGACACAGCGAAGCGTAAACTTTGACCTTTTAGCGCATGCGCAGACAATTATAATATGGTAACTTATTTTTCATTAAATGGAATCGAAACATGACAGAGACGTAATCAAAGTCCTTTACTTCGGCATAAATATATATGTGTATATATATGTATATATATATATATATAAATTCCCGATTAGTCATAACTTTTCCCGACTTTCAAGGCCGAGAATTTATTTTTAAGAATTCCTGACTTTTTCCCGTTTTCCTGAGTGGGAACCATGGTTATATTTAAATTTTAAACGGTCCTTAAAAACGAACGGTCATTACAACCTTAGGAAAGAGTGAAGAAATATTAGGGTTCCGATACGATTCCGATTAATCATCCCATCACTAATTAACGCTAACTAATTAATCATGTACATAAAGAAATTTCAAGCACATGTTAATATTTTGCCGCCATATTGGTTTTCGTTTTAACTCGATCATCGGTTATCTCGACGCCATTTTTCATACCCCAACGCCGTCCACTTAAGCGGTTTCGACTGTATTTATAAACCGTAAAACGCTCATCCAAAAGCACAAGTCTGACGTAATCCGTGATAACATTAAATTTTTTTTTAAAAATTGACGTCAAGCACAAAATTCCGATTCAAACGTAGTGCGATCCGTTCAATTATTGTGTCTAAGTTTTGATATGCGCAAAACGATGTGCGATCGCGCGACTATGAGATGAGAGCAAAAGGAAGGGAGAGGTCACAGTACTCATCCTATTTATAGCGAGTTCGCATCTCACTGAATAGGCTTTCGGCGCGTTATGACTTTTCCCCCCTTCTTTAAAACCCAGAAGCCAAATTTGAAAAACCAAACTCACAAATCCGGAAAATAGGGGAAGAATGGAGAAAAAACCTTGCGAATCCGGAAAGAGCAAAATAAAAAAACTTGCGAATAAAAATATTTAGCTTCACGAATCTGGAATTCCTGGGATAAACCGGAGCGGTGGCTCCCTGACATACATAGTGATATGACTCTTGACAAAGCGAACTGAACTGTCCTCTCTAAAAAAATTAGTAATGCCTTTTGAACCATCAACCAATTTTAACTCATAATTAATTATAACCAATAGTTAAATTGCTTTTTGCGCACGGCCATCTTTTATGAATGAAACAATGAGGACGAAGCAATAGACATAGTAGTGGTAGACTCAAAATGAGGTTGAAGGATGAATGGTTGCCAATAACAAGTCTGCACAGTAGCACACGGTACATTTTGTTATTGAATACTATCATTTTCTATAGGGTTTAAACATGTAAGTTTCGTATGATATTGAATTAATGTTCATATAAGATAATTTTAAAAGCGCAATTATCAAATATTTTAATGTTAATACTTAATAGGCATAATAATTGAATATTTTATAACGATAGATGACTTCCGCCTTTAAAAAGGGGCAGTGATCCAACTTTCAGGATCCTGTGTTTTTTCTCGCAAAGCATTACCATGTGATCTTCACGTCATAGCTCAATGAAATTTGGCACAAATATAGTTCTAGTTTTAATCTAACACCTTTTTTAATATGAAAAACATATTCCTTGAATTTCTTCAAAAATATTCACCTCAAAGGTGGCCTATAAAAAGCATGTTATTTATATACCGAGGATCGACTGAAAAATAAAAAATTCATGATGGTAATTTAGGTCAAGATGTCTACTTCGAGGATTGTGTGCAAAAATATCACAATAGTAGAACAATATAGTCCTTCCAGACTTGAATAAGTAGTCTGGTTGAAAAATTAAAAACTTTGATCTCCGGCGCATAATTTTTTCCCAATACAAAAAACGTAGTAGTCTCCCCTGACATACCGAAGTACCTATTTATAAATATAAAATGAACTACAACTTGAACAGTCATGTTATGGTTAGTTTGTAGTTGGCCTACATACTAAATTTAACTAATTATTCTTTGTATAAGTAGTGGGTAATCCCTTATTTTAGCGCATTTTACATTTCAAGTCATCAAAAAAACATTTCTTTATAACTTACCTCATTAATTATTATTATGAAATCGGTAATCCTGCAGTTTCTACACGTATATTATTTCACAGCGAAATTTAATTTTCTCATGAGAACTTACGTTTTTAATTTATTAAATGCATTATTATATGTGAAATTTCAGCTATTACAGCGCTAATTTGTGAGACTTTTTAATTTCTAAGGCATTTTTTCGGCTCTATATAATACATAATGTGGTCACGATACGTCTATTTTGTTTAGCTTGCCAGATGTTTTTTTACCTTGCTCGACCCATGCTAAAATAAATTTAATGACTTTAAAAAATTTGTTAAAGTATTATTCATCAATTTTAATGTCCTTAGAAGATAAATAAATATTTAAAAGACAATTTCATTTTATATTTCATTACTAGATGTTTGATTCTTATTTTGTTGAGAAAATATCATTTGGCATCTTACTGTGACAACTCGGCAAGTAGAGTACTACATAAAATAAACAAAATGGATGTATCCCACTCCGATTATGTAGCTTTAAGGGCTGAAAAAAGCCTTAGAAATTAATAAAACTTACAAATTAGTGCTATAATAGCTAAAATATAACATATATTAGTGCATTTAATAAATTGAAAACGTTCTCACGAGAAAATTAAATTTCGTGTAAAAACTGCAGGATTACTATGAAATCTGTTTTAAAATTAAAACGTTTTTTTTGTTGAAATAGAATAGAAATTACTATTTTACGATTTGTACAAAATAAAAAATGTGTATATTTCACTATCTTCTACTTCTGTGACTAATGGCACCATTGTTGTTGTTGGAAGTCTGCTTTTGAAAAACCTTTTGCTAAGTTAAAAACCTCTTTAAACTCAACAAAACACACGAAAAACTAGGTAAATTCGGAGTTGACGTTCCCACATGTCCGCCATCTTTGTTGCTATGCAAACGTGACACGAAAATTGGAAAATTCAACTATTAAAATTATAAAACTAAACCTAACCTTAATCCTAAATTCATAATTAAATCTGTCTATACCTAACCCCAAACCTAAACTAACAAAAATTATAAAACTAAACCTAATAACGCAGAATTAATTGCTATATAACATAACTCATTTGGGAATGTATAATCTGATTCACCCAAAAACTAATTGCAAAGCATTAAATACTTTTTTTAATTTCTGATTTACATATCGAAGTGATTATTCGCACGGCTTTGGCCGTACGGATAATGCTGAGTATTATCCGCACGGGTCGTCGGCGCATGCGTCTTATAGTGGCTGTTCACTAATAAAAATGTAATGATTACTGAAATTTTAAAGTAGCATTGCCATAAAAATTGATTAGTGTGCAATTAATGATAATTAGTTATAATTTTAAAATAACAAATATTTTCATCAGCTTCTCCAGTTGAGTGGTTAAACTTACTTAGTTCAATTTATCATTATGGTACGCGGATAAAATCCTAGGACGGTCTTACATATTTTATTTTATTTTGTTACAACAACAGTGAGGATGTTAGCAAACACTCAAGCAGGCTCTTTCCCAGAAACATTTTATTATTCCCCCACCCGTGCCTGTCTTATCTATTCTGAATCTCAGTGTTACAGACTCTCACTTTAAAATTTTTATGCTCTACTCACTGACTATACCATTGTATCGTCTTTCCATGCTTTAAATTAAATTAACTTAATGGATTTATGGTGACCACAGGTACGATGCTAGTTTTGGGGAGAATAATAATTATTCTTTTTCATTACAGAGTCTCGTCCAGTTATGAATGAAAGTTAATAAAGGTACTTCATAATTATACAGAATAAAAATACAAAGTTGATTGTAATTGCAATGGAACAGTTAATATTTATAATAGTATAGTTTTATATCAGCTAAATCCGTAGTATTAATAATTAATTAATTAATGATTAACAAACGATATACAGGTCCGCTCAGATTATTGCTAAAATGGATCCTGGATACAAATATTAGATTCCAGACACTCGAAAGACGGTTAAAATTACAATTGAATTAGTTCAACATTATTCTCACTGTCAAACCGTGCGAATAATGTTCGACATTATCCGCACGGTTTTGACCGTGCGAATAATGTCGAACATTATCCCCACTTCCAAAACCGTGCGAATAACGATTGCCTTTACGCCCTTTGCCCTTTACATATGTCATTTAAGTGTAGTAGTAGTGTGTTTATTATTAGACTAGTAAAAGTAAGTTATTTTATTTATTTTGATTTTGTTCTAAAAAATTTTAATGCACTAAAATAAGGGATTACCTAAGTAGTGTATAAAGCCTAATCAGTGTATAGTTCTAGGTTTAAGTAACTTAAATTATTAATTAAATTCCGAGTTTAAGTACTCGAAGTCAAGTGTAGGCTGCCCAGCCAGCACACATTCGCAATAAATATAAACTTTGCTTGGAATTTTTTTTTAAATCACACAATACATAAATGTTACTAACAGCAGGGTGTTTTTTCAAACTTGCTATTGTAAGTCCTGGCATAGGCATGGTTGCAGATTTGTAGTGTACCAAACTAAACACCAAAAGAAAAAACCTTCAGGTTACAGTAACAGTTCAATGTCAAAAACTTTTATCAGCAAAGTCTAAGCGGAAACGGAAGTGCTCTTTTAATTTCTAAAACATTTTATTATAAAAGTATAATTCGGAGTAATCATCTAATAATTTTTTATTGAAAACATTATTAAAAAATATATATTCAATAAAATAATAAGAAGAAAATGCACTCAGTCAACTTAATAAATTCGTTTTATATAAATAATAATAAATATAATATAATGTGGGAATTTTAAAAAGGGGCAACTATCCCATATGGACGGCCCCTTATTTAAAGTTACTTGTATTGATGTGACGTCACATTTCTTCACTCCCCCCCCCTCGTCACAAAAGTGTGACCCCCTCCCCCCTCTAGGTGCGTGACGATATTTATGGACGTTCCCTTAATTAAACAAACATCTAAATACAATAATTGTTTCTTTTCTATTAGTATAAATAAGCATTTTAAATAGACTTGGTATCTCTAGCTTTCATTATAAAAGAGATCTAAACTTTTATCCTTATACATTTAGACCAAAGCTTACAGAATACTCAAATGATATTAAACCAAGCTGTAAATTTTGGTTGCTCCTATTCTTTGTTTTTAGAGACATGGCAGTGTTTCTTCCTACACAGATGAGGAAAGATTTGAGATCCTCCTACGCTTGAAGATATTCATCATTATATTGGCCCTGAACTTTGACTTATTAAAATTTCATGGTGGAGAAAAGATTAACCCACAAATATTTGATCCAAAAAGGGACATGATCCACTAACAATCTCATTTCCTGTAAGCTCGAGATTACTCTCTTAAAGCTTTGGCTAACGCCTGGGCTACCTGCTCCACCTGCTGAGCTGTGCTATACAACACAACCTGAGCATAGGACTCTCATGCTGCCCTAGCCTCCTAGGCTATGTCCAGCATGGGGCACGAAGTCAACAGGTGCACCACTGCTTCTGAGGCTAGGCTCCAACGCTGGCAGCTTAAGTCCCTGTTGTGGCTCGCCTTTTGAAACATGAGTTGGTGGGGCAGTGCTCCTTTCTCATGAGTCTCTCTCATGGCTTCAAAAAATCATTTATCAGCAGCACTAGAACTGCAGGGGAATACCTGTATGCGGATGCCATTATGTTGAGCTTGTCAAAGGAATCATTTATCAGCAGCACTAGAACTGCAGGGGAATACCTGTATGCGGATGCCATTATGTTGAGGTTGTCAAAGGAATCATTTCCGGGTCATAAGAGCTTGATAGCTCAAACCTCCAAAGAGAAAGTCATATATTTTCAGCTATCACATCAATTTAGATAATCTAATAAGTTGATGCTATATTATAACAAATTAGGCAATCCTAATGAAATATATAACAAAACTGACTTATAGAAAATGCAACAGAAACTAACCAAACACTAACAATTACAAAAAAGCCTTTTAATATATTTTTATTTTCAAATTTCAGTTAATAAAACATGGACAAAATTTTAAAAGTTGACATTGAAATTAAAATTTAAAAAAATAATTTTGACTCCTGTTCCATTTCATAACATCCAGACCGTTCTGTTATAAGTGGACAACATTTCAAATATATTTTGAAAAAAATCACACATTGATGGGATAGAAATCCACTATGGATCTCCTGCAGTATAATAATGTTCAAGTGACACAAACTATTAATACATTAAGTTAAGTATTCAATCTGAGTTTTCACAAATTTCATCACATTTGACAAGTTATAAGGCGTTGCATGCTGTGCTAGACATCACTGACATGAAACAAGAGAGAATTATCTCATAAGAACTTGAAAAATTATCATTTGGAAAACATTCGTGTCATACAAATGGAATTAATGGATTACACCTGTCGATAGAAAATAAATTTTTCCTTGTCTAAATATTTAAAAAGTGTGTTTCAATATTTTTAAATGGTGAAAAATATCACAATTTAAAAGTTTAGGTTTCATATATATGACTTCAAATTGAATCCTTCAAGGAAAGTTCTGTTTTCTACCACTGTTGTCATTTTACCCATGGCTATTTCATTATATCACAATGATGGATATGTACAGCTAGAATTGACCACCCATTATAAGTTGGCTAGACATTTATCAAACCCATCTGGTGGTTGGGTTACTTGACGGCACACACACACATAGATGATAAGCCACCTCACGATTTGTTAGATCAATATTTTAATTTCCGTAAAAATAAATACAATTTTATGCAGCAAATGTGCTTTAAGAATCTTCTGGTAGTAGATATAGGAAATTTCAAGTTTAAAAAAAATTTTATTAAAAGCATGGTTACTTCTGCGTATAGCGTAGCTAATTACATATTTTAATATTTATTACTATACAATTGAGTTTTAAAAGTTGTTACAAAAATTCTCAAAATTAAGTTGTGAGGAGTATAAAAATTACTAATCAATATTTTAATTTCTCTAAAAATAAATACTTTTTTTTTCTCCAAATGTGCTTATGTTTTTAAGAATTTTATTGGTAGGAGAAATTGGAAATTTTATGTTTGCTTTTTTAAACATTAAAAGCAAAGTTACCTTTGAATAATGCATTGCTAATTATGTATTTTAATTAGGGGTGTACCGGATGCAATATTTTTAAAATCCAGCCGGAGTGGGAATTGCCGGATTTACGAAGTGAGATCCGGCCGGAGCCGGAATTACAAATAAAAAACAAAATAACGTACTTCATCATTTGACTTAGGTGAGTGGAGTCACTCGACTGTTCATTACTGCAGTTCATTACTATGATGACATATACTCATTAGGATTAAAGCATTGAAATGTAAAATAATTATAATACATAATATTAAGTTCAATAAGTTCAAGATGAAACATAATACAAAAGCACATAATGCCAATTTTATAATTTTAATTTTTAGTTTCAGTTTTTAGTTTTCGTATTCGTTTTCAGTGGGCAAATTGGCAGCTCAGTTACAACTCGCAACAACAGTAAGAGTTTATTCACTGAAGGGTAGCAATGTACTCACACACTTTAGTATCACACGGTTTGCATTCATTAATACATGCTACTCATGTGCAATCAATGTTCACTCTAAGGTTCGTTGGTCCGTGTGCAACGTTGCATCGAAACCATTTCTTGTACTATATTTTACAACATTTTCTGCGCGGAAATTCTAAACTGCTGCGTAGAGTCGCTCAGATAGTTGCATGGCAGCAGAACCGCGCATTTTAAAGGGGACATTGTGCAGCGGGATGTGCCATTTTGACTCATACATAAATGACGCCCCGCACCTAGGGGGGATGAGGGTCACACATTTTAATACTCTACATTTAAATTTTAAAAAGTTGTTACAAAAATTCTGTAAATTAAGTGGGTAAAAATAAAAATTTTAAAAATAAAATAAAGAATTAATATTATTTATTTTTTTAAAGCAAAAACAATATTTAAAAAAAATATATAAAAGAAAGTAAAAAATATGACTATAAAAATTCAATTAAATGAAAATTGAATAATTGTGAATACAAAGATTGCCTCATAGCATTGACATCCATTTAATTGGGAATGGTGTTTTGCTATTTTAATAAAGATGTAAATATGAAATAATTATATCCTAATCTGTCAAATAAATAAAAAATGTAAATAACTGTACTAGAGCTACCCTTAACAGATCAGTTAAAAACCTTTTTCAAAGTTTGTTGTTAAAATAAAATCAGTGCTGCTCACATGGCATTTGGTTTATTTGAAATCATTTGATGTGTGATGGTATTATTCCATCAAAGTCAACTGATGTGTGATGGTATCATGTCCATTCATTATCATTGTTACTCTCCCCCTTACTCTTACATGAAAGTCCCGACTTGAATGGAGAGCTCCTCCCCTTCTATAAAGCCTCACATCGCCACTGAGTTGAATAATGGACACTAAACTATATCAATAAGATTAATCCTTTAACATTTCTAACATAAAGGGAAACTTGAAGCATTTTGATATTTTTGTTCAGATGGCAAACATAAAAAAACTTCATTAAAGCATTTATACAATCACCTAGAATATCAACAATTCAATAAAACTAACAAAAAACAAAATCATTTTCGAAACAATTTGGCACAAATACATTATTGAAATACAATTTAATTAATGAGGACTACGTCTAGGGTGATGTGACAATTCACTCATTCTTCAATCTGTCACCAAACAATTACTCGGACATTTGGCAGGCAGAGTTAGCCAGATATTTTTTTTAATTCAGTCAAAAGTCTGATTGTCTTATAAGCCAAATATCCATACAATACAACCAGGAACTTCAAGGAAATATTAATAGTGTGCATTCTACAAAGTTGTATACATATATTTAAAATCAATAGATAAAGTAAATCTAGATGAAGCAAACTCATATGTACAGACTCTAAGAACTCATTCAAATAACAATAATTTGGAGACAGAAAATGACAGTGCTGTAGAGAGATGTTTACAAATAAATTTCAACTTCATTCCCATCAATATTCAAATAAAAACTCAGATATTTAAGTCATGATTTTAGTCTCTGAAGTCTCAATGGGAAATTTCAATATAAAATATGACAATTATTAAATGTAAACTCATTGAACCAATTGTACCGACAAGTAGAGAGCACAGTTGAACTAATTGTACCAACAAGTACAGAGCACAGTTCGTTTGGTTAAACCAAATGTCTACCAATGAAATAAATCCTGGATGTTTCCCGTATCAGATAAAAAAATTATAACTAGATTACAGAGCTTTTTAATGATGAATACACATAAAAATGACATAGATTTACAATGCACTTTGTATAAATATTTTAAAAAATGTTTTTAAAAAAAAATAGCTTTACAAATCTGTAAGTCATAAGTTTAAGTTATCCAGAGTAAAAAATATAGAGAAGTGTGCATCTTGAATGTATTGTTTACAATATACAGTAATATGGAAACAACTCAAATAATTTTATACTGAATTCCCTTGATATTTTCCTAGCTATTGTTATGGTTCTTTATTATTATTTTTTTAAACCATTGAGTATAAGCAAAAAGTAAATGAAAACATCCCCTTTAATGAAGATTTTGTGCACCTGCAGCCAAATAATCTACTTCATAACATCTCCATCAATGAACATATTGTTCAACTATACCATAGTAACCTACTTCATAACATCTCCATCAATGAACATTTTGATCAATTATACCATAGTAACCTACTTCATACCATCTCCATCAATGAACATATTGTTCAACCATACCTTAGTAACCTACTTCATAACAACTCCATCAATGAACATTTTGATCAACTCTATCATAGTAACCTACTTCATAACATCTCCATCAATGAACATTTTGATCAACTATACCACAGTAACCTACTTCATAACATCTCCATGAATGAACATATTGTTCAACTATAGCATAATAATCTACAACACAAGATCTCTATCAATTAACATATTGTTCAACTATACCATAATAACCTACTTCATAACAAATTTAGCAAAGAATCCTTTATGTATTGAAATAAAATACACACAGATACAAAAGTCTCTCATAGAAGTATATTATCACCAAATAGTTATTACCGTATATTTTACTCGATCTAATATATTATTAACAAATAGTTATTACCGTATATTTTACTCGATCTAATATATTATCACCAAATAGTTATTACCGTATATATTACTCGATCTAATATATTATTACCAAATAGTTATTACCGTATATTTTACTCGATCTAATATATTATTACCAAATAGTTATTACCGTATATTTTACTCGATCTAATATATTATTACCAAATAGTTATTACCGTATATTTTACTCGATCTAATATATTATTACCAAATAGTTATTACCGTATATTTTACTCGATCTAATATATTATTACCAAATAGTTATTACCGTATATTTTACTCGATCTAATATATTATTACCAAATAGTTATTACCGTATATTTTACTCGATCTAATATATTATTACCAAATAGTTATTACCATATATTTTACTCGATCTAATATATTATCACTAAATAGTTATTACCGTATATTTTACTCGATCTAATATATTATTACCAAATAGTTATTACCGTATATTTTACTCGATCTAATATATTATTACCAAATAGTTATTACCGTATATTTTACTCGATCTAATATATTATTACCAAATAGTTATTACCGTATATTTTACTCGATCTAATATATTATCACCAAATAGTTATTACCGTATATTTTACTCGATCTAATATATTATCACCAAATAGTTATTACCGTATATTTTACTCGATCTAATATATTATCACCAAATAGATGTACCATATATAACCGTATATACTTGTTCTGAAGCCGACTTTTTTTTGGACAAAATCTTGTGGAAAAAGTTGGGTGGTCGGCTTACGAGCGGGTCATGTGATTTCTGCATGTACATTGAATATCGGTGTTATTATTGTAGATCATCAAGGTCGTTGTCTACATTCTACAAGATTCGACTGCTCTGCCAGAAGCTATAATATATCATTAAACATCTGCACCTACCTTATTTATTCATTTTATTTATTTATTGTAAATGTTTTAATAAATTGTTTTACAAATTTTGTTTTCAACAACGAATTTTAATGTATGCGATTTCGACACTGTTTTTCAAAGAAACAAAAAAATAAATAGAAAAAAAAACGAAAACTCTTGTCTAACAAAGAGCACAAAGACAAAGATAGGTAGTACAAAGTAGTAGTAGCAAATACAATCCATCTTCTGTTATTCAACCTGAACAAAAGTAAACAATCATAATGACCGATTTAGCTTGTAGTTTTAAAAAATGTGCACCATTTTGTTTACGCTGTCCTATTTTTTTTTGGGGTTGGCTTACGAGCGGATTACAACCTTTTTATACCATTCTCTTCCAAAAGTGGGGGGGGGGTGTCGGCTTATGAATAAATGGGCTATAGAACAAGTTTATAAGGTAGATAATTATTCCAGTGAAGTTCCTTCAAGCCCGCCAGCCCATCTCAAAGCTACACCTACAGTTTCTAGCATTATGTGCCCTAGCAGTCAGTGCACCTAGAGTTTGTGGCATTATGTGCCCTAGCAGTCAGTGCACCTAGAGTTTGTGGCACTATGTGCCCTAGCAGTCAGTGCACCTAGAATTTGTGGCATTATGTGCCCTAGCAGTGAGTGCACCTAGAGTTTGTGGCACTATGTGCCCTAGCAGTCAGTACACCCAAAGTTTGTGGCATTATGTGCCTTAGCAGTCAGTGCACCTAGAGTTTGCGGCACTATGTGCCCTAGAAGTGGATGGACATAGAGTTTCCAGCACTGTGTGCCTGAGTGACATCACTGAGTACAATAAGTGTCAACAGCAAACATTACCAGGAGTATAAACATTTCTTATTTAACAGTTCAAACAATTCATGGTGGGAATTAGCATTGAGAAAAACATCAACAGTTTGAAATTAAGTGTATGTGTAAGTTGTATGCCACAGTACAACAATACAACAAACACAGGTTGTATCCAACAAATCTTCAACAAACACGAGCATGAGAGGTTCTCAAGGACTCTCAAATGAGACCCCAAAAGCCCAACTCATATTCATATAATCATCTGTATCATCATATAATCATCCATATTATCGTATAATCAAATAATAATCGTATATTAATATATAATCATTTATTTAATCATATAATCATCATAAACATTTTAAAGTAATGGAATCAGAAGGAAGGGGCTTAACCCCAGGTAGTTTAACACTCAGTTGTTGAGCAAACAAGATGATGTGTTGTGTCTGTGTTATGTGTTTGTTTTCATTATAACAAGATGGCTTTAAAACCTTCAAAACATGAAACAAATTCTATTTAATTTCTAATTGATGATCAAACTATTTATGGTGTTATCCACAGAGACACAATGGTGTTATCCACAGAGACACAATGGTGTTATCCACAGAGACACAATGGTGTTACTCACAGAGACACAATGGTGTTACTCAGAGACACAATGGTGTTACTCACAGAGACACAATGGTGTTACTCACAGAGACACAATGGTGTTATCCACAGAGACACAATGGTGTTACTCACAGAGACACAATGGTGTTACTCACAGAGACACAAGGGTGTTACTCACAGAGACACAATGGTGTTACTCACAGAGAAACAATGGTGTTACTCACAGAGACACAATGGGGTTACTCACAGAGACACAATGGTGTGTCTGCGTGCTGAGCCCGACCCTGCACATGGTTAGGACCTTGAATGGCTCAGAGACATTAGGGTGCCTACTCGTGACCAGGGTTAAGCTGCACTGGGGTAAATCCTATATTTCATTGCCAACCCCCAACACCCCTACTGCCCAAAATGTGCATTAAACGGCACCTGGGCCGGGTGCCCATCACAAACTTACTGCCCTTGGTAAGGCAAGTTTATTTTCAAATAATTAATTTAATCTAAATCCCAATATCTGAACGATAAGCCAAACTTAACACTTCACTGCAGAACACATCAGAATCTTAGGGCCTCACAGTTAGGCCAGACTGAAGATTGTACATAGGCCTCCTTAGTAACATTTTGTTACGCTACATAATAGAATCATAGATATAGAACAAACATTAGATAGCTCAACAATCACAGAGTGGGTACAGCACCTATGGTAGCCATACAAACAATTATAGTAACCACAAACATGTATAGCAACCACACAAACACGTGCATACAACAAAACTGATGTATAGCTTACCCCGATAAGCACAACTTTGGTAACCCAACATCTATTAGAATGGTTGTAAAAATAAAATGATTAAAAAAATAAAAAAGGTGGGTGGCCTGTCGGTCAATGTTGGTCCTCTGCTTGCAGAAAACATGAGCTTGGATCTCATCTTGTGGTGACAAAGACCCTTGGAAATATCCCTGCCAGCTACCAGCATTGACAGGGTACACAGACGAGCTCAAGGTGAGGACCCCTGGAGCTGCCTTATGAAAGTCTTGTTGGGTGGACCGCAGCCTCTCTTTCACTCTCTACGTTGGCCTCTGATACAAGCGTACGGCCAATGAAGTAATGTACGCTCTCATGCTGAGGTCAATGATGTAATGCATGCTCTCATTTCACAAAATGGCTAGGAATGTGTTATATTTTTGACATGGACGCGCAGGTCTTGAATGAAGTCCATGAGAACTTTGGCCATGTTGGCATCAATCAGGGACTGAGGAAACCAACCCTAGGAACAAACAGAGAAATTTGCTTGAAACTTATTTAAAAACCCATTAAAAATCAAACTCTAAGACTAACAGAGAAATTTTCCAGAAACCTTTGGAATCCCCATTAAAAACAGCAAAGTCTAAGACTAAAATTGGTTAAAATGTATTAGAGAAAATAAGATTTAGATGCGGCAATGATTAAATTTAAATATACTGTATTTTTTTTGGTAGCCAATCGATTACACAATAACCTAAGATTATGGTTTATGCTATACAATAAAATATAGCCGAGGTATAACAACTATTTTATAAGTTTAGTTAAGATTTTATGGTTCATCAAAGCAATGGCAATAAATTTGTCACTAAATTGAAGATTTTTAATTTTCATCCAATAATTTCATACATATACAACACCCTAAATTATGGCTCATTCCGTAACGTAACGCTAAGGGACATCACTCTGCTTTTTAAAAAAAATTTAAAATATAGACTTAAAAATCATAATCATTTTGGTTCCCAGATAAACATTAACCAAACAACACACGAACCTTTGCAGTCAGCATTTGTGTTGTAAACAGTGCTGACTGACTCACTCAGAGTTATTTTTTGGTGCAGTAATTTGGTGCGCTGCTTTCTAAAATTAGTAGCGTCACGGACAGGACAGACGGGACGTGCAGTTAAAAAAAAAGTGGGCGCCGTAGACACCCTACAACCCCTATTATAAAATACTTTGTGTACATTTCGGAGGTTTAATATTATGTATTTATCAAACAAGGACAAGTTAGTTGGGCTTTTGAAGGCGCCCTAAAAAAAGTGGGTGCCGCAGGTGCCACAGCCCCGCACCACAACCTAGTATATACATATTTACAGAAACAAGTGCTGGGCAGTCAGGCAGGTACAACTTTTAGGACCAAATAACAGATTAATAATTATTAATATGGGTATCAAGATAAGCACTAAGGTATTGATACGATTATCACTCCAGTTTTACCAGTTTAATTTGTTGAAAGACTGGGATCAAACACACCATGACTTGCTGCCAGCAAGGAACAACTTACCTTGATGTCTGTACTGGCATCAAACACACCATGACTTGCTACCAGCAAGGAACAACTTACCTTGATGTCTGTATTCATGAACCAGAAGAACAAAGTTTTGCTGGCGTCCCCTGGACAAGGCTTGTACACCCAGCCTCCCGCTCCGTTGGTGCCTCTGCAAACATAAAATAATGTAAATCAGAAGGGAAGTTACTGTGCTTATTTATTTATTCTTTAAGGATAATCATCTGGTAAACAAATGTCAAGTCAGACATGACCAATTAAATGACCTTCATAATGTGCCTACAATAAGCTACACAAAATGGTGGTAAGTGGTGGAGGAGTCTCTAATGTTTATTGCCCGTTCCTGAAGGTATCGTTAATTGTAATTAGTACATGTGCAAGGGACATAGAACATAAATGAGACAAATTTCCAGGCTAATATTTAATTAGTGTAGGGTATTGGAATAGACAATTTTTTAATTTATTGAAGGCCAGGAATTGAAATATTTCAAATTTTCTTGAAACTCATCATTACATGAAATGTGACATACAGATGACATGAAATGTGACATTTAGATGACATGAAATGTGACATACAGATGACATGAAATGTGACATACAAATGACATGAAATGTGACATACCGATGATATGAAATGTGACATACAGATGACATGAAATGTGACATACATATGACATGAAATGTGACATACAGATTGCATGAAATGTGACATACAGATGACATGAAATGTAACATACAGATGACATGAAATGTGACATACAGATTGCATAAAATGTGACATACAGATGGCCTGAAATGTAACATACAGTTAGACGATGGTGAAACAATTATTTAACCATTTATTACGGTCTCACCAAAGTGTACAAACCAACTCAGACAAAATTACATATAACACTGACTAACCTCACGTAGTTTTTCTGGGGTGGCATATCCGGGTGGTTGACCCCCATACCAGAACCCACGTAGACACCGTCCCGATGGCCCCAGGTGCGTAAACTGACAAAGTCTCGACTGGTGATGACACCGCCAGCGATCTCAGCAGCGACGTTGTAGAGGATGTCAGTGTGGTCATCCACAACTTGTAGGACCTTGGCATGGGTAAGGAAATGATAGTCATGATAGTCACTGACAGACAGTTGACCAGGAAATGATAGTTTATTGTGCATTGGATAGACTCAGATTGAAAATTAAGCTGATTTAGGGCAGTTGTGCATTGACATTTCCCATTAAAATATCTATGTGAGAAAATAACAGGGATACAGTGCATCTTTTACCAGGGCCCAGGTATGAAAGCTATTCTACTGGTCAACTGTGCCACTGGTCAACTGTGCCACTGGTCAACTGTGCTACTGGTCAACAGTGCCAACGGTCAACTCCCCACCAGTAACACTGCCTATTTGTTCTTACCCTAGATTCTTTGATGGCCTTGTTCCACGTGGACTGAAGTTCAGGTTTGTACGTCATCTCCTCATACAACTCTTTGGCTGGCATGTCAACAATACCCTGGAGAGTCGTGGAAGACATATGAGTGAACATGGACATATTCTACAATACCCTGGTGAGTCGTGGAAGACATATGAGTGAACATGGACATATTCTACAATACCCTGGTGAGTCGTGGAAGACATATGAGTGAACATGGACATATTCTACAATACCCTGGTGAGTCGTGGAAGACATATGAGTGAACATGGACATATTCTACAATACCCTGGTGAGTCGTGGAAGACATATGAGTGAGCATGGACATTTTCTACAATACCCTGGTGAGTCGTGGAAGACATATGAGTGAGCATGGACATTTTCTACAATACCCTGGTGAGTCGTGGAAGACATATGAGTGAGCATGGACATTTTCTACAATACCCTGGTGAGTCGTGGAAGACATATGAGTGAACATGGACATATTCTACAATACCCTGGTGAGTCGTGGAAGACATATGAGTGAGCATGGACATTTTCTACAATACCCTGGTGAGTCGTGGAAGACATATGAGTGAACATGGACATATTCTACAATACCCTGGTGAGTCGTGGAAGACATATGAGTGAACATGGACATATTCTACAATACCCTGGTGAGTCGTGGAAGACATATGAGTGAACATGGACATATTCTACAATACCCTGGTGAGTCGTGGAAGACATATGAGTGAACATGGACATATTCTACAATACCCTGGTGAGTCGTGGAAGACATATGAGTGAACATGGACATATTCTACAATACCCTGGTGAGTCGTGGAAGACATATGAGTGAACATGGACATATTCTACAATACCCTGGTGAGTCGTGGAAGACATATGAGTGAGCATGGACATTTTCTACAATACCCTGGTGAGTCGTGGAAGACATATGAGTGAGCATGGACATTTTCTACAATACCCTGGTGAGTCGTGGAAGACATATGAGTGAGCATGGACATTTTCTACAATACCCTGGTGAGTCGTGGAAGACATATGAGTGAGCATGGACATTTTCTACAATACCCTGGTGAGTCGTGGAAGACATATGAGTGAACATGGACATATTCTACAATACCCTGGTGAGTCGTGGAAGACATATGAGTGAACATGGACATATTCTACAATACCCTGGTGAGTCGTGGAAGACATATGAGTGAACATGGACATATTCTACAATACCCTGGTGAGTCGTGGAAGACATATGAGTGAACATGGACATATTCTACAATACCCTGGTGAGTCGTGGAAGACATATGAGTGAACATGGACATATTCTACAATACCCTGGTGAGTCGTGGAAGACTTATGAGTGAACATGGACATATTCTACAATACCCTGGTGAGTCGTGGAAGACATATGAGTGAACATGGACATATTCTACAATACCCTGGTGAGTCGTGGAAGACATATGAGTGAGCATGGACATTTTCTACAATACCCTGGTGAGTCGTGGAAGACATATGAGTGAGCATGGACATTTTCTACAATACCCTGGTGAGTCGTGGAAGACATATGAGTGAGCATGGACATTTTCTACAATACCCTGGTGAGTCGTGGAAGACATATGAGTGAACATGGACATATTCTACAATACCCTGGTGAGTCGTGGAAGACATATGAGTGAGCATGGACATTTTCTACAATACCCTGGTGAGTCGTGGAAGACATATGAGTGAACATGGACATATTCTACAATACCCTGGTGAGTCGTGGAAGACATATGAGTGAGCATGGACATATTCTACAATACCCTGGTGAGTCTTGGAAAACATATGAGTGAACATGGACATATTCTACAATACCCTGGTGAGTCGTGGAAGACATATGAGTGAGCATGGACATTTTCTACAATACCCTGGTGAGTCTTGGAAAACATATGAGTGAACATGGACATATTCTACAATACCCTGGTGAGTCTTGGAAAACATATGAGTGAATATGGACATAGTCTGCAATACCCTGATTAGCCATGGAAAACATAATGGTGAAATGATCTAGGTTAATATAGATATTTGCTGGCTGCTGAAATTTTATAGGTTAATATAGATATTTGCTGGCTGCTGAAATTTTATAGGTTACTATAGATATTGGCTGGCTGGTGAAATGATCTAGGTTAATA
The DNA here is from genome assembly GCA_944989445.1 of Ampullaceana balthica. Taxonomy (NCBI): domain Eukaryota; kingdom Metazoa; phylum Mollusca; class Gastropoda; family Lymnaeidae; genus Ampullaceana; species Ampullaceana balthica. Next base: position 453,755 of record CALYLW010000677.1, read on the forward strand.
TAGATATTTGATGGCTGCTGAAATTTTATAGGTTAATATAGATATTGGCTGGCTGGTGAAATGATCTAGGTTAATATAGATATTTGATGGCTGCTGAAATGTTATAGGTTAATATAGATATTTGATGGCTGGTGAAATGGAAGGTTTCAAGTCTCAAATATCTACAGCTATTTTTAGTAGCCCTGCAAACTATTCAAAATAATGTTTTAGAAGAAAGCCAATAGTAAAACTGATGTTACTGTAGTCTCTAAGAAAACTGAACCTCCTAGTTGCTCTCTATATAGAAAATCAATTCGATCCAGTAAATATTGGCTACACAATAACACAGGGAGGCAGATGCAACAACAAAAAAATAAAGAGAAGAAATGCAGTTTTATCAGAATATTAGTGTCATCAAAAACAGGAAAATCAAAATATGTACCGAAACGTGCTTACTGAAGGGATATGTTTGGTGAGTTTTACATGGATGTGAATGTTTGACAATAGACAATGAAGCAAAGAAAAGATTGGAGGCAGTAGATATTACTAGAAATGTGGTTTCTAAGAAGTGGGATGAGAATATCATGGACTGGAAATAAAACAACCGCTGAGGTGATAACAACATGTGCCAGACGATCACTCATCAAAACTATAAATAAGAGACAAATGAAATTCTTAGGACACGTCTGTAGGAAAAATGGAATAGATGGACTGGCTTTATGTGGGAAGATATATAGTAGGAGAGACAGAGGAATGCAGAGAACAACACACGTGGAGAGCCTGAAAGAATGGGCAAAAACAAGAGTGTAAGCAATAATGCCTTCCTCAAAACAGCTAACAACGGAGAGAAATGGAGAGTCACGATCGCCAATATCTGGTCAGTTGTGACGACTGACTTTGATGATTTTAGTATAGCATCAGATTTTAAATTTAGAATTAACCCTTTGACCTTTGACCCTCATGAGCCCATGGTCAGTATCCAGCAAGAGATCCAACAACCCCCACCGTCCCCCCAACCCAATCCCTCCACTTCCTTTCTCACCTTCAAGCGGAAGATCTTTCCCACGCTCTTGACCTTCTTGCTGTGCACCACTCCTGTCATCTCATTGTTGCCTGTCTCCATCTTCCAGTCCGAGTCGGGACTGGTGTAGTACGTCCACAGGACCTCCCAGGAGTGCTTGGCCAGCCTCATGTAGTCATTCTCCTGGGGATAGAGAGAGTTTTGGTCATTGAGATGTACACCAGGCAGCCAGATGTAAACCAGATGTCTAGATGTACATCAGACATCCAGATGTACACCAGAAATCCACATGTACACCAGGCATCCAGATGTACAACAGACACATTATCTATTATTGTTACTTATGTAAAAGTTAATATAGTTTCCTAGATAGAATATTGGTGGTCTTTTATTCCACACACTCAATCACAGTTTCCTAGATAGAATATTGGTGGTCTTTTATTCAACACACTCAATCACAGTTTCCTAGATAGAATATTGGTGGTCTTTTATTCCACACACTCAATCACAGTTTTCTAGATAGAATATTGGTGGTCTTTTATTCCACACACTCAATCACAGTTTTCTAGATAGAATATTGGTGGTATTTTATTCCACACACTCAATCACAGTTTCTAGATAGAATATTGGTGGTCTTTTATTCCACACACTCAATCACAGTTTTCTAGATTCAAGTATAACATAATAACCTTAACAGTTTAAAAATTTTAATTGGTTGAACAAATAGAGACAATGATATCAAAATTAATAATATGATACAATTTTGTAGATAGCTGTGAAAGTTTTATTCCTACAAGTTTTTTTCAGGTAATGAATCAACATAAACAGATTTGGTTATAAAAATAACATTCTTGGGTTTAATATTTATTTTATATATTATTTTTATTATATTATTATATTTATTATTATTATTTGTTATATATTTTATATATTATTATATATATTATTATTATTTGTTATATCTTTTATATATTATTATATATATCATTATTACTTTTTATATATTATATATATTAAATATTAATATTTCTTAAAGTGGATGACTAAAAATGATTTTCATTTTTTTAGAAAACAAGACAAACAAATTAAACAGGGAAAGGCTTTAGGAAAATAGGAAAGGATGGGTAGCAATAATAGTCAAGATAGAATGGGTAGCAATAAAAGTCAAGATAGAATGGGTAGCAATAATAGTCAAGATAGAATGGGTAGCAATAATAGTCAAGGTAGAATGGGTAGCAATAATAGTCAAGATAGAATGGGTAGCAATAATAGTCGAGATAGAACGGGTAGCAATAATAGTCAAGATAGAATGGGTAGCAATAATAGTCAAGATAGAATGGGTAGCAATAATAGTCAAGATAGAATGGGTAGCCATAATAGTCAAGGTAGAATGGGTAGCAATAATAGTCAAGATAGAATGGGTAGCCATAATAGTCAAGGTAGAATGGGTAGCAATAATAGTCATGATAGAATGGGTAGCCATAATAGTCAAGATAGAATGGGTAGAAATAATAGTCAAGATAGAATGGGTAGCAATAATAGTCAAGATATAATGGGTAGCAATAATAGTCAAGATAGAATGGGTAGCAATAATAGTCAAGATAGAATGGGTAGCCATAATAGTCAAGGTAGAATGGGTAGCAATAATAGTCATGATAGAATGGGTAGCCATAAAAGTCAAGATAGAATGGGTAGAAATAATAGTCAAGATAGAATGGGTAGCAATAATAGTCAAGATAGAATGGGTAGCAATAATAGTCGAGGTAGAATGGGTAGCCATTATTTCAATATTATAGTCAAGGTAGAATTGGTAGCCATTATTTCAATGTAATAGTCAAAATAGAAAGGGTAGCCATTATTTTAATCAGTGACCATAAAGTCCCCCCCCCTAAAATGTCCATAATGTTTTCCAATTCCGCCAGGGTGACTCTGAATTTTTCATCTTCTCCACCAGGAATGACTTCCAGCATCTTACTGGCCATTACTTCCTTGTTGCCAGGCGGTCACCAATCTTTGGTCCCAGTTGACCGACAAGCCCACCTGTACAAACTGAACTAAAAATATCTGCAGCAGCCTTCACAATGGCCAGTCAGTCATTCTATGAAGGAAACTCCACAGAAAAAGTTATTTCAGTACTGAAATTGAACGGACAAATTGGTACAAAGTGGTAACTAAGCAGGGCCTAATAACACAAGCATGAAACTGAATAGAGCTATTGGTAAAAAACTGTAACTATACAGTGAGTTCCATGGCCTGATTTCTCGTGCATGAAAAACTGTGTCATCTGTCAGTGACACGATTGCCAATTTTACTTTCAACGATGACGCCATCAGTCTTTTTAGTGCTGTCCAAAAATAACTGTGTCTGCTGCTGGATGGTGCACATGTACCGATGGCTTGAAAGTAGAGCCTGGTTAATATAAATGGCGTAGCATGGGTTGCCAGCGCCAAGGGAAATGTGATAATGATGCGCGCCCTAACTATGAGACTTGTGGACAGCTGGCAGTCATGAGACTTGCGGACAGCTGGCAGTCATGAGACTTGCGGACAGCTGGCAGTCATGAGACTTGCGGACAGCTGGCAGTCATGAGACTTGTGGACAGCTAGTAGTCCCTCCCCCAAATGATCAGTAACTGCAATATCTGAAATCCGGTCATAATTAGCACTATTGAAGGGCTTAGATCCGGTCATAATTAGCACTGTTGAAGTGCTTAGATCCGGTCATAATTAGCACTGTTGAAGTGCTTAGATCCGGTCATAATTAGCACTGTTGAAGTGCTTAGACACAGGACATTGGGCCTGTTTATTTATATTGTACAGGTGTTGTCTTAACTGATTCCCTAAGCCATGATGATCTCTCTCACCTACGTAGATTTTATGTAACTGTATAATTTTTTTACAGTTGTGGTTGTAACTTTAACTATTTATACTTGCTTCGTCTTCTTATATACTGTAATTTTTGTTAAGTAATTGTGCCCATATTTCTTCTTTTCGTCAACAAGTTTTTAAAATCTTTACTTACTCATTATTTATTCCATGGTATAGTATGTCATATATAATGTAAATATAAATTAAATGCTTAAGTTCATTTTTTTGTGCTGATGAAGACATTAGCCGGAACTTTTAATTGCGTATTAGTCCATTAATAAAGCTTAAGTTAAATGTTTTTATCATACAATTCATCTGTGTATCTTGAATTTTATTTAGAAGCTTTATCGCAGCGCTATTTTATATTCCCCCTGACAAAGGGTTATTTCCCCTGACAAAGGGTTCTGGTTTACAAGTTCCCTGTTTTCTTTGGTCACAATCCGGAATTTCACCCATCACCTTTAACCCTTCCCAATCAGAAAAGAAAGAAACAGCTTGTCCAGTCACTGTAACAAAGTCAGTTAGTAAATTTTCTTTGAATTCTGCATTAACAAAGTTAAATTTGAAATTACGCTAATAAAACTGGTCATTTATTCAGAAATAATGGTATCCATGGAGATCAGAGCTGAGATATGAAACAAGAAGAGGTTAATTGTGCCAAGAGAACCACAAGCCTTTAGTGACAAGAAGTATTTTACAGTACTAGTTTTAAACAAAATTCAAATTATCAAAAGATTGAAAGATAAGGTAATAAAAAAAATAAGCTTAATAGAATTTATTCTATTTACTATTTAGCAGCAAAAATATTTTTTTCTAAGGAAAGTCTCAACATGTTTGAAATGCTGTTAAAAGTCAATTTGTGTAAAGTCTATACAAATTATTAACTTATATTTAAAAATAAATGCTGCTTTAAAAGATACCTCCGCCCACACTTACATTGCTAACAGCCAATCACAGTAGAGCTCAGAATACTCACGATTAAAGCCCAACAACAACAAGAAGAAGATGAACACAAACAAACAACCTTCTTACAGATATGGCAAGCTTCCGGTCATTTATCTCCAACATACTCTTCAGTACAGCAGTTTGTACCAAGTTCAGTACAACAAGCAGGCTTTACCGGGGGGAAGCTAATCCATTACCCTGGGGTGTGGGTTATCCACATATCCACACAGCACAAGTTGCCACCAGTAAGTGTCTGGTGCAACTGTCTTTGGACAGCTCCTAAACCAACGGGCGTGACCAGGCCAAAGTCCTAGCCACCCCACACAACCTATTTCCAGAATAGTACTAGGTGTTACGGACCAGCGTTCAACTAGGTCACCTGGTTTAATGAATACTCTTCAAATATAAGATCAATAAGGTTTTTTTCTGGTATATAATATTTCCTTTTATCAGGAACTTGTTTCGTCATCTCTTTGTGGAGGGACAAAAAAGCGTTTAAAGTGTTCAAATTTCCCTGACTGGTAACCAAGTAACCACGTGTTAGCCAAAATTAACCATTGATCTACCAGCCCTAATAGAGTCTTACATAAGGCTGGAATATATAAACTATATTTTTTTTACAATTTAATTATTTAATTTATTTTATTAAAAATGTTGCCCCCCCCCCAACTTTCTATATCAGGACAAAATCTAAATTTGTTAATAATTTAGTAAAATGTCATTAACTTGTGTTTTATTTTGGAAAATAAAAACTGTTTTTAGTTGAACATTCTAACAATAACATTCTAACGACAATATCCTAACCAACTACAGTATGCTAACTGACAAAGACAATATCTTATGACACCATTCAAACTAAGGACAATATCCAAATTACAATATATCTTCTTATCTTATCTATACAGACGCTCCTTCTATGCAGAAGATAGTTGCGTCCACAGACCCATGACAGATGATCTGTTGGCAAGTGATGCAGCTTTCACAGGCCACGGCTTTGTGGGTTCCACGCATTACCCATCCGCCTAACTACATGTAGTGTCAGGTACCCATTCGGAGCGGGGTGACTCAGGGACACCCTAGGCCCCGGGAACAAACCCTTGCCTTCACACGGATTCGAACCCGTGACCATCGGTACGACAGTCCAGTGCGCTGCCACTCGACCACCGCGTCCCTATATGTTTAAATCCTTCATATTATTACTTTGCAAACCAAAAAATCCCTGGTTTATTTTGTGTGTTTGACCTAAGGGTGAGTCAAGAGATTTGTAAAGTCTTTTAGAGGTTGGGTACCTAAACAGTTCATGAGAGTAAGGATTCCCAGTTTGGTTAATTTTTTAATGCATGACTAAGTTCTAAACAAAGCAGGAAATTAACTTAAGATATGGGTAAAACTGGCTGCAGTTTATTGTGGGTTCATTGCAGAGGTGGGGGTTTAAAGGGGGGATTAGCAAACACTGGGTAGGGATTAGCCAGTGAGAGTGGGGATTAGCCTGCACTGAGTGGCGATTTGCCAGCACTAATTGGGGATCAGCCAGCACTGGGTGGGGATTAGCCTGCACTGAGTGGGGATTAGCCAGCACTGGGTGGGGATTAGCCAGCACTAATTGGGGATTAGCCAGCACTGGGTGGGGATTAGCCAACACTGGATGGAGATTAGCCAGCACTGGGTGGGGATTAGCCAGCACTGGCTGGGGATTAGCCAGCACTGGGTGGGGATTAACCTGCACTGGGTGGGATTAGCCAGCTCTGAGTGGGGATTAGCCAGCACTGGGTGGGGATTAGCCAGCACTAAGTCAGGATTAGCCAGCAAAGGAATGAAGCCACTCAAGAACCCAACACCCTCTACCTCTAATACTAGTGTGTTAATAGATGCTCGGCTTGCCTGGCGTGTTGTGATCTTTGATGAGGGGACACTGCGGTAGATGCTGGTCCTGTCCCCACCTCCTTGAGCCTGAGGTGCCTCCTCTGTATCTGAATCTGTAACAAGAATAGATAACAAAAAAGTTATTTTTGACATTGAAATTAGGCAGTCACCTGTCGAGTCAATAGACAGATTTTCTCTGATGGCATTTTTACTCTATAGTTAATATTGGGACCCCTAAGACACAGATCCATTTAAGCCTAACCTCCCCCTAATTTCTTTGCTCACAACCAATCATCTCACATACTGGCCGTTGGTTAAAGAAATAAACAGATTGTCTCCTCTCTTTTTTAACTATTAAAACAAAAGGTTGAGAACTTAACCTGTGTGTTAACACTCTGTCCATACATACATTATCCAATATCAAAACTAACACTCAATGCCAAATGTCACTACAAACACTCAATGTCCCAATGTCCATACTAACACTCAATGTCCATACTAGCACTCAATGTCCATACTAACACTCAATGTCCATAATAGCACTCAATGTCCATACACTATGTCCATATCTCAATGTCCATACTAGCACTCAATGTCCATACTAGCACTCAATGTCCATACTACATCAATGTCATACTAGCACTCAATGTCCATACTAACACTCAATGTCCATACTAACACTCAATGTCCATACTAGCACTCAATGTCCATACTAACACTCAATGTCCATACTAGCACTCAATGTCCATACTAGCACTCAATGTCCATACTAGCACTCAATGTCCATACTAGCACTCAATGTCCATACTAGCACTCAATGTCCATACTAGCACTCAATGTCCATACTAGCACTCAATGTCCATACTAGCACTCAATGTCCATACTAGCACTCAATGTCCATACTAGCACTCAATGTCCATACTAGCACTCAATGTCCATACTAGCACTCAATGTCCATACTAGCACTCAATGTCCATACTAGCACTCAATGTCCATACTAGCACTCAATGTCCATACTAGCACTCAATGTCCATACTAGCACTCAATGTCCATACTAGCACTCAATGTCCATACTAGCACTCAATGTCCATACTAACACTCAATGTCCATACTAACATCAATGTCCATACTAACACTCAATGTCCATACTAGCACTCAATGTCCATACTAACACTCAATGTCCATACTAGCACTCAATGTCCATACTAGCACTCAATGTCCATACTAGCACTCAATGTCCATACTAGCACTCAATGTCCATACTAACACTCAATGTCCATACTAGCACTCAATGTCCATACTAGCACTCAATGTCCATACTAGCACTCAATGTCCATACTAACACTCAATGTCCATACTAGCACTCAATGTCCATACTAGCACTCAATGTCCATACTAACACTCAATGTCCATACTAGCACTCAATGTCCATACTAACACTCAATGTCCATACTAGCACTCAATGTCCATACTAGCACTCAATGTCCATACTAGCACTCAATGTCCATACTAGCACTCAATGTCCATACTAGCACTCAATGTCCATACTAGCACTCAATGTCCATACTAGCACTCAATGTCCATACTAGCACTCAATGTCCATACTAGCACTCAATGTCCATACTAGCACTCAATGTCCATACTAGCACTCAATGTCCATACTAGCACTCAATGTCCATACTAGCACTCAATGTCCATACTAGCACTCAATGTCCATACTAGCACTCAATGTCCATACTAGCACTCAATGTCCATACTAGCACTCAATGTCCATACTAGCACTCAATGTCCATACTAGCACTCAATGTCCATACTAGCACTCAATGTCCATACTAGCACTCAATGTCCATACTAGCACTCAATGTCCATACTAGCACTCAATGTCCATACTAGCACTCAATGTCCATACTAGCACTCAATGTCCATACTAGCACTCAATGTCCATACTAGCACTCAATGTCCCCTGCCAGTACAAATGATAAATGAACTGACCAGCGGGTGATTCAACAGGTGAGTAAAACTGATTGTTGTCCTCTGTGATGACCGACTGCATGTCATCGCCGACCATCGACCTGGGCCTGATGGGGACATAGATTGATCCATAGTTGGCTGGAGAAAATAGAAGTGTGTGGGGGGAAGGATGACATTAAGTAGACAACATGTCAATGTGTGTAATAAATTAACTTTACTTTACAAATTCCATATATAAATGACAAGATTTTATAAAACTATTGATCATTTCATTAGAAAATATCAGGTCAAAATTTAAAAATTGAATTCTTGCTCTCAGTTTTTTCAAAATCAACCAGCCTGGTGAGAAATAAATGAAATGCATTATGCTTTGACTGATGGTTCAATAGCCGCCAATACTCTTGGCTAGATCTTGTTTACTTCCTGTTTAACTTTACATTCTCTTACAAATTCATTTCGTATTGTTTATTTTTCGTTCTTATTTTTCTCTGTTCCTTAAAGCTGGTTGGTGTGTTTATTATATTGTTCCGTTTTGATTGGTGTGTTTATTATTTTGTTCTGTTCTGATTGGTGTGCTTATTATAATGTTCTGTTCTGATTGGTGTGTTTATTATATTGTTCTGTTCTCATTGGTGTGTTTATTATTTTGTTCTGTTCTCATTGGTGTGTTTATTATATTGTTCTGTTCTCATTGGTGTGTTTATTATTTTGTTCTGTTCTGATTGGTGTGTTTATTATATTGTTCTGTTCTCATTGGTGTGTTTATTATATTGTTCTGTTCTCATTGGTGTGCTTATTATAATGTTCCGTTCTGATTGGTGTGTTTATTATATTGTTCTGTTCTGATTGGTGTGTTTATTATATTGTTCTGTTCTGATTGGTGTGTTTATTATTTTGTTCTGTTCTGATTGGTGTGTTTATTATATTGTTCTGTTCTCATTGGTGTGTGTATTATATTGTTCCTTTCTGATTGGAGTGTTTATTATATTGTTCTATTCCTTACAGCTGATAATGTTCTAGGCAATACTTTTAAAAAATCCTTTAATTAGAAAAAAACACATTTTTAACAATCCACAAAGAACCCTAACTCACGGGTGCTGAACAGCCGGAGTTTCTCAAGGGCCTTTTTCTCCTGGGGTAAAACTTTGAAGTCCAAGAACCAGGTCTCGGCCCAGGCCAGCACGAAGGAAATGATGATGAGGCAGTAACTGAGTGGGTTGTTACTGCTCTTGGTGCCTTCAAACTGGTGACACAAGCAAAGTATCTTGTATGATACATACATATGTGAATGACACATGTTTGTGTTAGTTGATGATTGCACTAATAACAAAGTATCTTGTATGGTACATACATATGTGAATGACACATGTTTGTGTTAGTGGATGATTGCACTAATAACAAAGTATCTTGTATGGTACATACATATGTGAATGACACATGTTTGTGTTAGTGGATGATTGCACTAATAACAAAGTATCTTGTATGGTACATACATATGTGAATGACACATGTTTGTGTTAGTGGATGATTGCACTAATAACAAAGTATCTTGTATGGTACATACATATGTGAATGACACGTGTTTGTGTTAGTGGATGATTGCACTAATAACAAAGTGTTGACTTAAATTAGAGTGTTTTTTTAAAAAGGTTAAATTTTAACAAAAATGAAACTCATTGTGTGTGGAAGATATGGATTTGTGAATAATTTCACATATAATAAAGGGCTTACTTCAGCTAGAGTTTTTCTAAAGGGTAAACTTTAACACTATTAATCAACAACAAACAGAGAAATGAATGATATCAGACAAAATCTGATGAACTCAAAACACATGAATTGAAAACTTTGTAAATAAAATTCACTAGTACATATGGCAAAATGGCATAAATATTTATTTTGGAAGAACACATATTTAGATTCAATTGTTTAAATAGATTTATATTTGTATATAAAAATTTTGCATCCAGATTTAAATTATTCAAAACAACAACTTCCAATGTAAATAAACTAAAACTAACTTAAGACACAACTGAAATCTTAAGACCCCACAGAAGTCATCCTTAAATATGTCATTACTATCCGCAGTTATCACTTTGAAAACTTAATTTTAAAGCTGTTTATAAATATATTTTGAGCACTTATCAGTACGAATAATTTATTGCCATATTCTTAACATTGCATAGAAACCGTATTTTCTTGTTAAATGAATGATCACATTTAAATTTATACCCCACAAATTAAGGATTATTATTTTGAGGATATACAAATTGAAGAGATTTAAAACTTAGAAAATGATCAAGAATTAATTTAGAATGAACAATATTTCCGACATCCAAAAGCAGGGATACAAATCAATTAAAAAAAATTTGAGCAAAAATTAAACAAAAATTTAAAACTTATAAATATTAAAGTATTACTTGGTGACTAAAGTAAAGCAAGGGTCAGAGGTCAGCTATATAATAGGTAAGGATGCTGCAAAGAATTAAAAGTGTGTCACTGTCTTGATTATAAAATTATAATTTAACATTCAACAAACAGATCTGATTGTACATTGTAATGTTACAATATTTTGATGCTCAAACCAGCACCATAATACTGTTATAAAATTTCTCAATGAAAAGCCCATAAGGACACATTTTTGTTAATTAAAAAGTTCAAATGATTTATCAACGTAGCAAATATTGTTTTCTTGATGTTTACATTATTACTTAACTTGTCAAAATAATATTTAAAAAAAATAATGATAAAAAAAAGCAATAATAGCTGTAATAGTTTCTGTCCTAAGCCTTAGAAGTAAAGTCTTGTTTAAGCTATTTCCACTGACAAGTAGGAGGTCACATCATACCACATAAAATTAAAGTGGGTCAGATTATGTACTAAAGCCTGATGTACTGATGGCCACCATTAAATGTTCAATGGAAATATATCAGCTATCAGATTATCACCTTGCTTTTCCTTTGTTGATACCACAAAGCTATGGTGGTAGTTATAGAATTATCATTAGTTCAACTATGTATGCCAGATAATGTGCTGGGATGATAGGAGTTGAAATGTTACAGTAGTTGTAGTTGTAATGTTACAAAAGAGACACATCACTGCCAGTAGGTGTAGCTGACAGATTTAGACAGTGAAAGGGACGTCACCCAAGAACCCAACAATCACAGTTTGGTTTAGAGGTTATTGGTTGGTGCCCGGTTTCCTTTTATACAACACCATTTACAGTGCTTTTCAATTGGTGGACTGATATGACAGCAGCCCTTAATATGAATTGATATTTTTAAATTATAATTTAAATAGATATGATCATTTTATACGTAATATTTCTAATGATTAAATATCTTTTAAAAAATGTGTCATGCATGTAAAAAATACACAATGAATAATGGTACAATTATATAATACTCTCTAAAGTTGTAAAAATAAATGTAAATTTTTATATTTATTGAGTGGGGGGGGGGATTTTTTGATAGTCGTTTTGAGATTTTTACCTTTGTGAACTAAGTCCCCAAGAAGAGAAACTATTGAGAGCAACAGAACTAAGTCCCAAAGAAGAGCAACTATCGAGAGCAACAGAACTAAGTCCCCAAGAAGAGCAACTATTGAGAGCAACAGAACTAAGTCCCCAAGAAGAGCAACTATCGAGAGCAACAGAACTAAGTCCCCAAGAAGAGCAACTATCGAGAGCAACAGAACTAAGTCCCCAAGAAGAGCAACTATTGAGAGCAACAGAAAATGTTCCTTTACAAGCTTCACATAAATAAATTAGAACTTCAAACTGATTAAAATAGGATTAGGATTTCTTATTTTTTAAATAATAAACCTTATATTAAATGGATCCAACAGAGAATTAGACATTCTAAGCCTCAATGAACCTGTCCCCTTGCACTTCTCACAAGATCTCAAGACTTTTGTAGTGTATATTTTAGGACAGTTGCTTAGTTGAAGTTTAGAGAAAAAAGGAAAGTAATAATTATAAATGAAACTGAAACATTAGCTTGCACCAAGTCTGAAACATGAACTGCAACGTTATCTTGCACCAAGTCTGAAACATGAACTGCAACGTTATCTTGCACCAAGTCTGAAACATGAACTGCAACGTTATCTTGCACCAAGTCTGAAACATGAACTGCAACGTTATCTTGCACCAAGTCTGAAACATGAACTGCAACGTTATCTTGCACCAAGTCTGAAACATGAACTGCAACGTTATCTTGCACCAAGTCTGAAACATGAACTGCAACGTTATCTTGCACCAAGTCTGAAACATGAACTGCAACGTTATCTTGCACCAAGTCTGAAACATGAACTGCAACGTTATCTTGCACCAACCAAGTCTGAAACATGAACTGCAACGTTATCTTGCACCAAGTCTGAAACATGAACTGCAACGTTATCTTGCACCAAGTCTGAAACATGAACTGCAACGTTATCTTGCACCAAGTCTGAAACATGAACTGCAACGTTAACTTGCACCCCAAGAAAAATCTTGGTTAAATTTATTGTATGCATGTTGTACAAATGTACATCTTTGGGATGTGAGATGACCTATGGACATGCATCACATTGAGGGCAGTTTATTACCAGAAAACAAAGGCCCAGTGTCCAGTGCCCTGCAATAGTTTAGGTCCAAATTCTGTAAGCTTTCAACAGAGGGCATATTTTATAGGCTTTGTTCATTTTTTTTATAAGTTAAAATTTCATTGAAAGAAGTGTTGCATAAAACAAACCTGTTTTGTTTACATAGCACTCTAAATTCTTTTTGCAAGCCTTCACATAAGACAGTCAAAGTATTATAGGGTCACCATTAAGCTAAATGGTGATAAAATTAGATATAAACCATGGACAAGCGTAAGACGCAATAATCTTCTGTATAGAAGGAGCATCTGTGATACATGTATATAAGATATACATTTGCTTAGAAGCAAAGCAGAATTCAACTGAGAATATTGATGTCTTGTATGATCCAGGCTATAGAACCCTGGCTTGAAGTGTTCTAATGTTTTGTTCTCTCCTCCCAAACTAACCAGTGTTTTTAAACTTATACTTTGGTCTTCTCAAACTACACAGGCTTTTTAATTTAGCTTTCTGAAAATTTCCAACTCAAAATTCATTTTTTGCAAAATAAAAACACATATGTTTTTGTTACAGACACTCTGTAAGCATTTATTATTTTTTTCTGCATGTGGTTTAAACTAAAATTTTCAAACTCTCAATTCCAGCTTGAGTTTTTGTTTATTTCTAACTTGGCACTGTATATAGTATGGAACTGTATATAGTATGGCACTGTATATAGGATGGCACTGTATATAGGATGGCAAGCCGCTTCCTGGTAAGCTGACGACTTACATCAACTGATGGTTTGATTGTGGCTTCACATACGGATACGCAGCCCCCGCAAGGAAACTGGTGGATACAGAAGTGGGACATAGATACATATCTCCACACAGAAGCCAAGAGGGTGGCTTTAGTTGGGGTGGGTGGCTTTAGTGGTGGGGTGGCTTTAGTGGTGGGGTGGCTTTAGTGGTGGGGTGGCTATAGTGGTGGGGTGGCTATAGTGGTGGGGGTGGCTTTAGTGGTGGGGTGGCTTTAGTGGTGGGGTGGCTATAGTGGTGGGGGTGGCTTTAGTGGTGGGGTGGCTTTAGTGGTGGGGTGGCTTTAGTGGTGGGGTGGCTTTAGTGGTGGGGTGGCTTTAGTGGTGGGGTGGCTTTAGTGGTGGGGTGGCTTTAGTGGTGGGGTGGCTTTAGTGGTGGGGGTGGCTTTAGTGGTGGGGGTGGCTTTAGTGGTGGGGTGGCTTAGTGGTGGGGTGGCTTTAGTGGTGGGGTGGCTATAGTGGTGGGGTGGTGGCTTTAGTGGTGGGGTGGCTTTAGTGGTGGGGTGGCTTTAGTGGTGGGGTGGCTTTAGTGGTGGGGTGGCTTTAGTGGTGGGGTGGCTTTAGTGGTGGGGTGGCTTTAGTGGTGGGGGTGGCTTTAGTGGTGGGGTGGCTTAGTGGTGGGGTGGCTTTAGTGGTGGGGTGGCTATAGTGGTGGGGTGGTGGCTTTAGTGGTGGGGTGGCTTTAGTGGTGGGGTGGCTTTAGTGGTGGGGTGGCTTTAGTGGTGGGGTGGCTTAGTGGTGGGGTGGCTATAGTGGTGGGGTGGCTATTGTGGTGGGGCTGTGGCTTTAGTGGTGGGGTGGCTTTAGGGGTGGGGTGGCTTTAGTGGTGGGATGGCTTTAGTGGTGGGGTGGCGGTAGGAACAGAGAGAGTCCCACTCCAATTGTAAACATTGATAAACAAAGAACATTGATTGCTTATGAACATTGACATCCGGCACGAGTAACAACATTAGATAAAATCACTAAAAATAAATCACTAGATGATAGAAGAACAAGGACCAAAGTACTGTAGTAATAATACATAAGGCAATTAATTCTAACTTGGAAATACAACATAACAACAATCAGATAGACGTAGGGATAAAAACACTTTTCTTTTTCCATATGCAAGAACAAACGTGAACACACTCGTTCTTTCCACCTGGAATTTGCCTGAACAAACCCAGAAAACCAAAACACTACCAACATGACCAGACATAAACCATAGATAAGTGTAGGACGCAATAATCTTCTGTAATAGATAATATGAGATGATCGAGATCCCTAATTTTCTTTAAGAACTGTTCTAGGTACAGCTAGTACTCCTAGGTACAGCTAATACTTCTAGGTACAGCTAATACTTCTAGGTACAGCTAATACTTCTAGGTACAGCAAATAATTCTAGGTATTGCATGCATTGAAGTGTCTGGTAGCCTCCAAGCCAAAGCTCTAAAATCTGATTTATTTTTTAGAAGAAATGAACTAAATAAACATAAAAGTGGATACACAAATCAGCATACAACAGTTAGCAGGAGACATAAATGGTTTCATACAGAAATTAAGATGCACACGCAAGGAATTTGATAACCAAACAAAAATTGGGAAACTAGTGTCATAATTTTTGACTCGATTTCAACAGAAAAATTAATGTGTACATATTTTAACAAATGTTACTTCCTTCTCAAAATTTTCATTTTGTCTGCTATAAAACAAGGACCCAGATACTAAATCTAAGACTACATCGTGTAGACACTAAATCTAAGACTACATCGTGTACACACTAAATCTAAGACTGGATTGTGTAGATACTAAATCTAAGACTAGATCGTGTAGGTACTAAATCTAAGACTAGATCGTGTAGATACTAAATCTAAGACTAGATCGTGTAGATACTAAATCTAAGACTAGATCGTGTAGACACTAAATCTAAGACTAGATCGTGTAGGTACTAAATCTAAGACTAGATCGTGTAGACACTAAATCTAAGACTAGATCGTGTAGACACTAAATCTAAGACTAGATCGTGTAGACACTAAATCTAAGACTAGATCGTGTAGACACTAAATCTAAGACTAGATCGTGTAGGTACTAAATCTACGACTAGATCGTGTAGACACTAAATCTAAGACTAGATCCTGTAGGTACTAAATCTACGACTAGATCGTGTAGATACTAAATCTAAGACTAGATCGTGTAGGTACTAAATCTAAAACTAGATCGTATAGACACTAAATCTAAGACTAGATCGTGTAGACACTAAATCTAAGACTAGATCGTGTAGACACTAAATCTAAGACTAGATCGTGTAGATACTAAATCTAAGACTAGATCGTGTAGACACTAAATCTAAGACTAGATCGTGTAGACACTAAATCTAAGACTAGATCGTGTAGATACTAAATCTAAGACTGGATCCTGTAGATACTAAATCTAAGACTAGATCGTGTAGACACTAAATCTAAAACTAGATCGTGTAGACACTAAATCTAAGACGAGATCGTGTAGGTACTAAATCTAAGACTAGATCGTGTAGATACTAAATCTAAGACTAGATCGTGTAGATACTAAATCTAAGACTAGATCGTGTAGACACTAAATCTAAGACTAGATCGTGTAGACACTAAATCTAAGACTAGATCGTGTAGATACTAAATCTAAGACTGGATCGTGTAGATACTAAATCTAAGACTAGATCCTGTAGATACTAAATCTAAGACTAGATCGTGTAGACACTAAATCTAAGACTAGATCGTGTAGACACTAAATCTAAGACTAGATCGTGTAGGTACTAAATCTAAGACTAGATCGTGTAGATACTAAATCTAAGACTAGATCGTGTAGATACTAAATCTAAGACTAGATCGTGTAGACACTAAATCTAAGACTGGATCGTGTAGACACTAAATCTAAGACTAGATCGTGTAGGTACTAAATCTAAGACTAGATCGTGTAGATACTAAATCTAAGACTAGATTGTGTAGGTACTAAATCTAAGACTAGATCGTGTAGATACTAAATCTAAGACTAGATCGTGTAGACACTAAATTTAAGACTAGATCGTGTAGACACTAAATCTAAGACTAGATCGTGTAGACACTAAATCTAAGACTAGATCGTGTAGACACTAAATCTAAGACTAGATCGTGTAGGTGTTTTGTTGACTTACGTCAAATATGAAGATCTTGGCGATGAGTACAGCACAGGAGCCAGCTGTGCAGAGCTGAAGAAAAAACAAACACAAACTTACAAACTTGGCTTTACAGCACAAATGAAATGGCTTAAAGTGCATCGGGCACGAGACGCTAAATTGTCAATTTCTTTGCATTGAAGAAAGGTTAAAAATGACCTAATCAGATGTTTTACTTTACCTTGACCTATATTTGTAATTAATGTCTAACAAAGGTTTCAAAAGAAAATCTTAATGTTTCTACTTGGTTAAATTTATTTCACAGCTCCATTTCTTACAAACATATTGTCAACCTGCCCCATATATAGTAGATATTATAGACTTAATCGTGGTGAATGGAAAGGTAATTATTATGATTGTTTGACCAAATGACCAGTTGAGATTTGCCATTATGATAATAGCTCACATTTCATTATTTTCCCAAATCAACTGATTTATGAAGAATTATCCTGGAATTATAATTAGATCATGACCACAACAATAAGGTTGCTGTCTGTTGCTCTATAGATATTTGAAATTAAATGTAGGCCAACACATCTATCTTTCTTGTCAACTGACTTTGTATAGTAATTAGCAAAAATGGAGGGACATGTTATAAAGTAAAGGTTGATGTATGATGTAAAGTTTGAACTGTGATGTAACAGTTGACCAATGGTGTAAACTATGCAAAATTATTTTAAATATTGAACAGGAAAATGGATGTTGTGCAACTTTGCACACGAGTTTTTTTATTTTGCACACGGACCAATGAACCTTAGAGGGAACATTGCCTGTGACGTAAAGGTTGACTTGTGACGTAAAGAGTGACCTGTGCTGTAAAGGGTGACCTGTGCTGTAAAGGGTGACCTGTGCTGTAAAGAGTGACCTGCCATGTAAAGGTTGACCTGTGCTGTAAAGTGTAAAGGGTGACCTGTGCTGTAAAGGGTAACTTGTGCTGTACAGAGTGACCGTCATGTAAAGGTTGACCTGTGCTGTAAAGGGTGACCTGTGCTTTAAAGTGTTACATGTGCTGTAAAGAGTGACCTGCCGTGTAAAGGTTGACCTGTGCTGTAAAGGGTGTCCTGTGCTGTAAAGGTTGAACTGTGATATAAGGGTTGACCAGTGATGTAAGGGTTGACCTGCGATGTAAAGGTTGAACTGCGATGTAAAGGTTGACCTGCGATGTAAAGGGTGACCTGCGATGTAAAGGGGGACCTGCGATGTAAAGGGGGACCTGCGATGTAAAGGGTGACCTGCGATGTAAAGGGTGACCTGCGATGTAAAGGTTGACCTGCGACGTAAAGGTTGACCTTCAGACGTAAAGGTTGACCAGCGGCGTAAAGGTTGATCTGCGATGTAAATGGTGACCTGTGGTGTAAAGGGTGACCTGCTGTGTAAAGGGTGACCTGCCGCGTAAAGGCTGACCTGCAACGTAAAGGCTGACCTGCAGCGTAAAGGGTGACCTGCGATGTAAAGGGTGACCTGTGATGTAAAGGGTGACCTGTGATGTAAAGGGTGACCTGTGATGTAAAGGGTGACCTGTGATGTAAAGGGTGACCTGTGATGTAAAGGGTGACCTGTGAGGTAAAGGGTGTCCTGTGATGTAAAGGTTGACCTGTGATACTTACAGCAATCATCCACCAGTGCTGTATTCTAAACAAAGCGTAGGCCAACAGCAGAAGTGTGAACCTGGATGCTGACAGCATCTGAGAATAGAAACACAGCTCCAAGTAATAAACATTCAGACATAAAACTTTTAGAGGCAAATCATAGAAATTTTTGTTATACTAGGGGAAATAGGGACTAGCATGAAACATGGGTAAAGATACTAGTGGGTTTAATGATATTATAAGCGATTGGTTTTGTGATGTGACTGTTGTGTGGGGGGGGTATTGGTGATGAGATTGGGGATTGGTTTAAGTCAGTGTTTCTCAAATAGTGGAGCGCCACCACCCCCCCCCTAGGGGGCGCGAGGCGCCATAATGGGGGACTGGTTTGACCGTTATGCAGAGGTGTACTTATAACAATTTTATAGGCAAATGATAGTATTTACAGTCCTCGGGGGGGCTCGAAATGTTTTCTTTCTTCCTAGGGGGGGGGGCTGACAGAAAATAAT
This sequence comes from Ampullaceana balthica, assembly GCA_944989445.1. NCBI lineage: Eukaryota > Metazoa > Mollusca > Gastropoda > Lymnaeidae > Ampullaceana > Ampullaceana balthica. The sequence continues at coordinate 473,033 of CALYLW010000677.1, forward strand.
TGAGAAACACTAGCTTAAGTGAAGTGATTGGGGATTGGTTTAGGTGAAGTGATTGGGGATTGGTTTAGGTGAAGTGATTGGGGATTGGTTTAGGTGAAGTGATTGGGGAGGGCTATTGATAATGGGTCATCATGACAAGGGGGCAGATGAAATGACCGCTGGGTGATGTAATAAAACATGTGTAGACTTAAGATCACAGCTCACCACTGAATCAAACAGGGACGTCTTGAAATCATAATTGATGACTTGCTTATCAAAAGCTTTGTAACCTGTGTCACCAATCAGCTGTGGGGGGAAGATTGAAGACAATCATCAATGAAAGAAGTAAATTGGCCATCAACGATGAACCTCACTGGCAGGTGGGGGTGGACATGTGTATATGGCCTGGAGTTGTTATGGATGACTTGGGAGTGTGTGTTTGGTTAGGGTGAGTGTGTGTTTGGTTTGGGTGAGTGTGTGTTTGGTTAGGGTGAGTGTGTGTTTGGTTAGGGTGAGTGTGTGTTTGGTTAGGGTGAGTGTGTTCAGTTAGGGTGAGTGTGTGTTCGGTTAGGGTGAGTGTGTGTTTGGTTAGGGTGAGTGTGGGTTTGGTTTGGGTGAGTGTTTGAAATTGCTGTGGGGTGCATTTTACAGCCCTGAAACGACCAGCACTTTGTCTCTTCCCACTTCTATTCAGGTAGCAAGTTTTGATAAACCGTTTACATCATCAACTAGGATTTTGGCTACATTATTTCTGACATGTATACAAATAACTTCATCATTCACATCTGTCGCTCTGCCTACACTGCCATCCGTCAGATCATCTCAATCGTCACTACCTAACAGTTAGTGCAACAAAAACTCTAGTCTGTGCTCTTGTTCTCTCTGATTATTGTCATTCTCTTCTTTCAGGTTCACCAAACCAATACATCAAAAAACTAAAAAAATGTCTACATTCAGCTGACAGGCTAGATCTAAAGGCAAAAATAAAACACTACCATATCATTCCACTACTTCGTTCACTTCATTGGTGCCCTGTACAAGCACACATTGGTTACAAACTCTCTGTTCTCTGCAACTTCTATTCTGACTCATGCCCTTCCTATCTTACTGAACTTCTTTCTGTCTACTCAACCACTCTTCAGCTACCCTCTTCTGCTGACACACATATTCTCTCTGTTCCTGAGACACATACTAAAACTTTGGCAAAAAGTCTTTCTCTTTTTGTGCTCCCAAACAATGGAATTCTCTACCATTACACTGACACATTCGTAGTATTCCTACTACTAAGCCCTACAAGATTGCACTAAAACACATCTCTTCAAACTTTACTTTCCAAATTAACAAGCCAACATTTCTCTGAATGATGAACGAAACCATGATGTCATCAAATGTGTTTTTGTAATTTTGGAATTAGGAAATGAATGTTTTAAATTGAATGCATTTATAAATATATGTGTTACGAATTTTGATGTGAAGCATAGTGAGCCCAGCTGCTTGCTTAGGTACTGCGCTATATTAGTTCTCAAACTATTATCTTATCTTATCTATACAGACGCTCCTTCTATGCAGAAGATAATTGCGTCCACAGACCATGACAGATGATCTGTTGGCAAGTGATGCAGCGTTCACAGACCACGGCTTTGTGGGTTCCACGCATTACCCAGCCGGCTAACTAGTGTTAGGTACCCATTCGGAGCTGGGTGACTCAGGGACACCCTAGGCCCCGCGAACAAACCCTTGCCTTCACACGGATTCGAACCCGTGACCATCGGTACGCCAGTCGAGTGCGCTGCCACTCGACCACCGTTTAATATTATATGATGCATGGAGTGTTGAGGTTATTGAGGGGATGGGTTTGGTGTACAATGTATGCTCTGAGAATTGTGCAAAATTAAAGCATGACTTTTCTTTCCCACCCTTATTCATTTTCTTAGCATACCAAAGGAGTATACTTTTCTCTAATGTTTGTATTTAAAAAATGATAATGCTACATAGAAAAATGACAGATTTCATACTTGGATGTGTATGTGACCCACCTGGAGTGTGTATAACCCACCTGAATCTACGACTCACCTGAATGTGTATGACCATCAAAGTGTGGATGACCCACCTGAGTGTAGATGACCCAACCTGAGTGTGGATGACCCACCTGAGTGTGGATGACCCACCTGAGTGTAGATGACCCACCTGAGTGTGTATGAACATCAAAGTGTGGATGACCCACCTGAGTGTAGATGACCCACCTGAGTGTAGATGACCCACCTGAGTCTGTATGACCCACCAAAGTGTAGATGTCCCACCTGAGTGTAGATGACCCACCTGAGTGTGTATGCCCCACCAAAGTGTGTATGTCTCAGCTCAGTGTAGATGACCCACCTGAGTGTGTATGACCCACCAAATTATGGATGACCCACAAAAGTGTGGATGTCCCACCTGAATGTAGATGAGCCACCTGAGTGTGTATGATCCACCAAATTGTGGATGACCCACCTGAGTGTAGATGTCCCACCTGAGTGTAGATGACCCACCAAAGTGTGGATGACCCACCTGAGTGTAGATGACCCACCTGAGTGTGTATGACCCACCAAAGTGTGGATGACCCACCTGAGTGTATATGACCCACCTGGGTGTGTATGACCCACCAAATTGTGGATGTCTCACCTGAGTGTAGATGACCCACCTGAGTGTGTATGACCCGCCAAATTGTGGATGTCTCACCTGAGTGTGTATGACCCACCTGAGTGTGGACGTCTCACCTGAGTGTGTATGACCCACCTGAGTGTGTATGACCCACCAAAGTGTGTATGACCCACCAAATTGTGGACGTCTCACCTGAGTGTAGATGACCCAGAGGATAAACATGAGTATAAGATCAAACAAAACCAGCAGACAAAACGTCCGCCTCACTGATGACATCCGCCCCTGTCCTAGGGAGCCGATTTTCTCCATGCTGCTGTTGAGACCTCGATCAACATCTGGGGGCGCCATCTGGGCAGAGTTGGCCGGAGCAGAGGATTGTGGAGCAGGTATCCTGGGAGTACACACAAAATATGCCACATAAACAAATAACCCTCCATAGAGCCGCAGTTTGGCCAGCAGTTTGGCCACCGTTGGTCTACAGTAAGCAGCTTTAGGTAATTTTAGGTTTCCTCTTAATGGATACCAGTGCCCCGTGTTAAACCATCATATCCCAGTGTTGCTGGCAGAAGATACCAGTGCCCCATGTTAAACCATCATATCCCAGTGTTGCTGGCAGAAGATACCAGTGCCCCGTGTTAAACCATCATATCCCAGTGTTGCTGGCAGATGATACCAGTGCCCCATGTTAAACCATCATATCCCAGTGCCCCATGTTAAACCATCATATCCCAGTGCCCCGTGTTAAACCATCATATCCCAGTGTTGCTGGCAGAAGATACCAGTGCCCCATGTTAAACCATCATATCCCAGTGCCCCATGTTAAACCATCATATCCCAGTGCCCCATGTTAAACCATCATATCCCAGTGCCCCATGTTAAACCATCATATCCCAGTGCCCCATGTTAAACCATCATATCCCAGTGCCCCATGTTAAACCATCATATCCCAGTGTGGCTGGCAGAAGATACCAGTGTCCCGTGTTATCCCATCCCAGAAATACTGGCAGAAGATACCAGTGTCCTGCGTTAACACACCAACATGTTAACCCACCAACTTGTTAACCCACCAACCTGTTAACCCACCAACCTGTTAACCCACCACGTTAACCCACCAACCTGTTAACCCACCAACGTGTTAACCCACCAACGTGTTAACCCACCAACGTGTTAACCCACCAACGTGTTAACCCACCAACGTGTTAACCCACCAACTTGTTAACCCACCAACTTGTTAACCCACCAACTTGTTCACTCACAACGAGCTGCTGCTGTCACCATGAATGCTGCTGTAGATGAGATGCCCTGCCTGCTTGGCTTGGTTGTCTCGGTCTGTCTCCAGCACGGCTACATCCTGGCAACAAATGAGAAACGGCAATGATAACCTAATATGGTGACATGACAATGATAACTTAATAATGGTGACATGACAATGATAACCTGACAATGGTGACATGACAATGATAATACAAAAATGATCAGGGTAAAAAACACACCAAAAAAACACAATCTTCCCTACCCAACCCTTTCCTCATTGATGCAGACGACGACGTCACTCACCTATTGAAACAAGCACGTGGGTGGAGCATGTAAGTGGGTGGAGCATGTAAGTGGGTGGAGCATGTAAGTGGGTGGAGCATGTAAGTTAAGTGGGTGGAGCATGTTAGTGGGTGGAGCATGTAAGTGGGTGGAGCATGTAAGTGGGTCGAGCATGAAAGTGGGTGGAGCATGTAAATGGGTAAAGCATGTAAGTGGGTCGAGCATGTAAGTGGGTCGAGCATGTAAGTGGGTCGATCATGTAAGTGGGTGGAGCATGTAAGTGGTTGGAGCATGTAAGTGGGTCGAGCATGAACGTGGGTGGAGCATGTAAATTGGTGGAGCATGTAAGTGGGTCGAGCATGTAAGTGGGTGGAGCATGTAAATGGGTAAAGCATGTAAGTGGGTCGAGCATGAACGTGGGTGGAGCATGTAAATGGGTAAAGCATGTAAGTGGGTGGAGCATGTAAGTGGGTGGAGCATGTAAGTGGGTCGAGCATGTAAGTGGGTCGAGCATGTAAGTGGGTGGAACATGTACGTGAGTCGAGAATGCAAGTGGGTCGAGCATATAAGTGGGTGGAGCATGTAAGTGGGTGGAACATGTACGTGGGTCGAGCATGCAAGTTGGTCCAGCATAAATGTAAAGATTTAACGTATCATAACTCCATTAAACAACAAGATAAATTTGCGAGTGGAAAGAAATGCCTTAAATTAAAAATTGCAAATAATGTACATTCTTTCAAACAGTGTTAGTTTTCAAATATTTTTTTAAAAATTGTTATTAAATTTTGATGTTGTTGACCGGTTCAACGACAAAACGGTCCCGGACAAAACGGCCCCGACAAATGGGGTCCGACATAACGGCCCTGGACAAATAGTAAAAAATACAATCAAATATTCGTATTTTTACTCACCGATTCAGTGTCAGGTTTAGTTCACTAGAAACAATGATAATGACGTCACAAGAATGAATTTAATAGCCTTTACTCGATATGGTTCCAAGTCACGGTTGTTTGTTGACAAGAAATAATAAATAACATCACAAGAAATAATTGTACAATTTTACCACCTTTTTAAGGGTAAAATAATTGACAAAAGTTTAAAATTAGGGCTGTTAACGATTAATTTAAATTTAATCGTTAACTTTTGAAAAACTAACGATTAATCGTTAATTTCGATTAAAGCCAAAAATTAAAATGTATTATGTCATAAGTAACACTTATTAAACGTTCTTGTCGAAAATCTAAATAACACTGGAATCCCTCCTTTATATGGCATCTTTTAACCAACTACGCAAAAAGACAAGTGTGTTGACATTATTTGGTTCAAGTGATGAGCGGGTCTAATTGACAATATAACCAACCGAGCTGAACAATCATTCACATGGAACTGAGGTAACTGGTATGCACAAAACGGTCTTGGCAAGGAATGACATTATCGGATATCGGTGTTCATTAAGTTTCCACCATTACAGAGGGTTAGTCAGTCAATAGTTCAAAACCAAAATGTTCGTGTAATCGTCAGGAAATTTATTATTTATCGGCCGCTGCTTTTTTTTTATTTTTTTTAATAACTTTTTGACTTCCAATAATTTGTAAGTGGTGGGTCGATTAATCGTTAAAAAATAATTTAATCGTTAAAATATGTTACCGATTAATCGAGAAATTAATCGTTAATTTCCGCGGCCCTACTTAATTAAAATGCAAAAAAAATGTAAATTTTTTGTTTAAAAATGTAAACAATTTGTCTGGGGCCGTTTTGACCGAGGCCGTTTTGACGAGTCACCGTTGTTGACCACATAATAGGAATAGAGAACCGCCACCAAATAATTATATTAATAAATGCGCTGTGCTATAGTTTGTATTGTAAGTCATCAGAGCAGTTTCCTGCTGTCTAAAATTCCTTGAGGCACGTATCGTATTTGTACCTTTTTTGAACCGTATTTGTAACCCTAAAAAATTTGAATTGAACATTGAAAGAAACATGAGTATTGAAAACTTAGAAAATATACCCCCCCCCAACCCAAAATTGACAAAGTAACACCATTAGTTAAATCATTAAACCTTGAAACACTAGAGGATAGAAGAACAAAGAACAAACTAGTAATAATACAAAAGGCGATTAATTCTAACTTGGAAATACAACACAAATAAAATCTAATACAGCCCACACAAAGACATCTAATAGGGATAATAAAACAAACCCGTAAAAACAAAGTTTTTGACTATAAATCCCTTATATATGAGACAAAACTGAAAGTATTGATTATGATCCAACGTGACAAACATTTACAGGCTAAAACTGAGTGAACTCCTCCTCCACGAGATGTGGTCATGGACTGCTGGCGTGAAGTCAAGTGACCCGTAAAATGTAAACAATAGCGACCGCTACATATAGTTTATATAGATAAACTTTAAAAAATGCATTAATTTAATTACGGTACGTTCGATCGATCTGAAATTTTGATACGATGCATTGTTAGGTGACACGGGTCCGTGTGCCAAATTTCAGCTCGATGGCTTCACGGGAAGTGGGTCATTTTCGACTTTTGTTTTTCCGCAGTACCAAGACAGAGAGAGACGGCGGTGAAGTTAATATAAGGGATTTAAAAAAAAACCCGTAAAAACAAAGTTTTTACTATAAATCCCTTATATATGAGACATAACTAAAAGTATTTACAAATATTTACAGACTGAATCTGTCTTAACTCAACTTTGCTTCATAACCCTGAGAGGAGAAATGTCTGGTAACCGATCGCTTGACCGAGCTCAGCGTGACACGTAAAATGTAAACAAAAGCACGCCGGTACTTCGATGGATCGCGTCAACTCAAACTCTCCCGTGGGAAAAAACCAATAACAAACAGTGAACTTGAATTACGTACGTTATATNAGGATAAACTAAAAATGCATTAATTTAATTACGGTACGTTCGATCGATCTGAAATTTTGATACCATGCATTGTTAGGTGAGACGGGTCCGTGTGCCAAGTTTCAGCTCGATCGGATCACGGGAAGTGGATCATTTTTTACTTTTGTTTTTCCGCCCGCCCAAGACAGAGAGAGAGAGAGAGAGAGAGAGAGAGAGAGAGAGAGAGATGACGACAGAGAGAGACGGCGGTGAACTTAATATAAGGGATTTAAAAACTATTTTCTCATTCCGTATGCAAGAACAAACGCATACAAATTCGCATTCTTCCCGTCTGGAATTCGGGCATGGAATTAAGTTGCCTGATCAAACCAGGAAAACCAACACACTATTAAAATTTAAAACTCTAATAAAATGCATGACTGGACATAAACCATAGATAAGCAATAATATTATGTATAGAATATGATAATATATATGATAAGATAATTACATACGATATAGTCCCAATTGCTTACAATACAGAAACAATTGCTTACATTTTAGCTAAAATTGCTTGCAATAAAGCCACAATTTTTTATAAAATTGCCACGATTGCTTCCCATAAATAAACCATTGCTTACAATATTGTCACAAAATTCTTACAAATATATACAACATTTCTTCCCATAAATAAACCATTGCTTACAATATTGCCACAAATGCGTACATTATACAACAATTGCATCCAATCAATAAACCATCGCTGACAATATAGCCACCCACTGTTTACATCCAATAAATAAACCATCGCTGACAATATAGCCACCCACTGTTTACATCCAATAAATAAACCATCGCTGACAATATAGCCACCCACTGTTTACATCCAATAAATAAACCATCGCTGACAATATAGCCACTCACAGTTAACATATAGCTGACAATATAGCCACCCACTGTTTACATCGAATCAATAAACCATAGCTGACAATATAGCCACCCACAGTTAACATATAGCTGACAATATAGCCACCCACTGTTTACATCCAATCAATAAACCATCGCTGACAATATAGCCACCCACTGTTTACATATAGCCGACAATATAGCCACCCACTGTTTACCTAGAGCTGACAATATAGCAAACCACTGTTTACATATAGCTGAGATTTATAGCCACCCACTGTTTACATATAGCTGACAATATAGCCACCCACTGTTTACATATAGCTGACAATATAGCCACCCACTGTTTACATATAGCTGACAATATAGCCACCCACTGTTTACATATAGCTGACAATATAGCCACCCACTGTTTACATATAGCCGACAATATAGCCACCCACTCTTTACATATAGCTGCCATCCTAAAAACGGTCATGAATTTTCGAGGTATATTATAACAAATCAAAGAACCACTGAACTAAGACGACCATGGAATAAAGACTCCCAAACAGCAGTCTTGAAATCTGTAATATTCCAAAAGCCGCCTCCCCCACCCCCCCCTTTTTCCCCAAGGGTTCTCATACTCTAAACTTCGTCACCTATGGTCAAAGCTACAGAGCACTATTGACATGTTTACACCCAAACTACTTGTCACATCCATCACCCCACCATATAATAATAATAATAATAAATTGATTATTTATATAGCGTTGTATCCCAGTAAGGAACTGGGCTCACAGCGCTTTACATGAAAGAAATAACATACTTATAAGTATTAAATTAACATTCATATCACAACAAAACACACACAATTACAATACATTATACATAAGCTACGTTAATCATTTACAAGAAATGTTGTTTCATCAATTTTATGATCATATCCATGAGTACTACACCCAAACTACTTGTCACATCCATCACCATATCCATGAGTACTACACCCAAACTACTTGTCACATCCATTACCATATCCATGAGTACTACACCCAAACTACTTGTCACATCCATTACCATATCCATGAGTACTACACCCAAACTACTTGTCACATCCATCACCATATCCATGAGTACTACACCCAAACTACTTGTAACATCCATCACCTTATCCATGAGTACTACACCCAAAGCACTTGTCACATCCATCACCCACCATATCCACGAGAACATACCCAAAGCACTTGTCCCATCCATTAACATATCCATGAGTACTACACCCAATCTACTTGTCACATCCATTGCCATATCCATGAGTACTACAACCAAAGCACTTGTCACATCCATCACCCATATCCATGAGAACATACCCAAAGCACTTGTCACATCCATTAACATATCCATGAGTACTACACCCAAACTACTTGTCACATCCATTACCATATCCATGAGTACTACACCCAAAGCACTTGTCACATCCATTACCATATCCATGAGTACTACACCCAAACTACTTGTCACATCCATCACCATATCCATGAGTACTACACCCAAAGCACTTGTCACATCCATCACCATATCCATGAGTACTACACCCAAAGCACTTGTCACATCCATCACCATATCCATGGGACACACCCAAATACTTGTCACATCCATACATATCATGAGTACTACACCCAAACTACTTGTCACATCCATCACCATATCCATGAGTACTACAACCCAAACTACTTGTCACATCCATCACCATATCCATGAGTACTACACCCAAACTACTTGTCCATCCATCACAATATCCTGAGTACTACACCAAACTACTTGTCACATCCATCACCATATCCATGAGTACTACACCCAAACTACTTGTCACATCCATCACCATATCCATGAGTACTACACCCAAACTACTTGTCACATCCATCACCATATCCATGAGTACTACACCCAAACTACTTGTCACATCCATCACCATATCCATGAGTACTACACCCAAACTACTTGTCACATCCATCACCATATCCATGAGTACTACACCCAAACTACTTGTCACATCCATCACCCATATCCATGAGTACTACACCCAAACTACTTGTCACATCCATCACCATATCCATGAGTACTACACCCAAACTACTTGTCACATCCATCACCATATCCATGAGTACTACACCCAAACTACTTGTCACATCCATCACCAATATCCATGAGGGATATACGCGACACCCGAGCAAACTACTGGTGTCGCAGCCATCACGAGAGCACCATAAAGGCCGATCGTATTACGCTGGGAGGGGGGGGATGGGTACCAGATGGGGAGCTACCATAAGCAGCTGTAGGTCACGCGGAGGGGTGTTGGAATAGAAATTTCGAGAAAAGGGTTGACCTAGTGCATGTTACCCCAATATAGTCCAGAAGTGTAGTGGAGGTCGTCTGGTACGTGGTCGTGGTGTGGGTGTTACAGTCACCATATCATACCAATCGGATATGACGCCAAGAGTTATTGATTGAGCTTTGTGTCTAAGCATAGTTTATGGATGTACAGTAAACGTCGCTTTCCTTACAAGAGGATTTCAAGTTCTTTATCTACATTTCGGATATGGGATTCCAACATACGGATGCCTTTACAACTAACGCATATGCTTGATGACCAGAGATGTAGTAGTCATGACCATATACCATACATTGGATACTAGATAACTCCGAGTAGATGCTACAGACAAAGACAAAGAATAGTTTGGGTGGTATCGCTGTGCATCAATTAAATCGAGATCCGGGAACCAACTCCTATCCAGTGACTGATGGTACGATTTACAGGCTATGAAACCAAGTAGACTTGGACGTAGCTCACATGTCGAACAGTCCATCTTGAGCCATCTATGATCGATACAGACAGTACATAAACAGTACGCGTAAATACTAGACTATGACACAGCATTTCTTGGATCTACTATAGTGATACTAATCGTAGTCCTCTTGCTATAGTGACTATCAAACTCATCATCTAGCTTCACTCTCGCGCCTGTCGTCGCTATTGTCTTGTATCTCGGATGGCAGGGAATAGTGGATAGACGTAAAAAGCTACTTTCGATAAAGACCAGCTGTGACCATCCCAATCACTATACTACTTCCATGGGATAAAAAAAACAACTTGACTCATCACTAAATCAATCATTATTACAGATATTATCTACTATTATATGTGCGAGGCTAGTCACACTTGTCATGCTAGACAAAACGAGTAAGGTGCCGTTAGGTGTGATGAAACATGATCTACAACACCCAAACCACTGTCACATCCATCCCCATATCCATGAGTACTACACCCAAACTACTTGTCACATCCATTACCATATCCATGAGTACTACACCCAAACTACTTGTCACATCCATTACCATATCCACGAGTACTACACTCAAAGCACTTGTCACATCCATTACCATATCCATGAGTACTACACCCAAACTACTTTTCACATCCATTACCATATCCATGAATACTACAACCAAACTACTTGTCACATCCATTACCATATCCATGAGTACTACACCCAAACTACTTGTCACATCCATCACCATATCCACGAGTACTACACCCAAACCACTTGTCACATCCATTACCATATCCATGAGTACTACACCCAAACTACTTGTCACATCCATTACCATATCCATGAATACTACAACCAAACTACTTGTCACATCCATTACCATATCCATGAGTACTACACCCAAACTACTTGTCACATCCATTACCATATCCATGAATACTACAACCAAACTACTTGTCACATCCATTACCATATCCATGAGTACTACACCCAAAGCACTTGTCACATCCATCACAATATCCATGAGTACTACACCCAAACTACTTGTCACATCCATCACCATATCCATGAGTACTACACCCAAACTACTTGTCACATCCATCACCATATCCATGAGTACTACACCCAAACTACTTGTCACATCCATTACCATATCCATGAGTACTACACCCAAACTACTTTTCACATCCATCACCATATCCATGAGTACTACACCCAAACTATTTGTCACATCCATCATCATATCCATGAGTACTACACCCAAACTACTTGCCACATCCATTACCATATCCATGAGTACTACACCCAAACTACTTGTCACATCCATCACCATATCCATGAGTACTACACCCAAACTACTTGTCACATCCATTACCATATCCATGAGTACTACACCCAAACTATTTGTCACATCCATCACCATATCCATGAGTACTACACCCAAACTACTTGTCACATCCATTACCATATCAATGAGTACTACACCCAAACTACTTGTCACATCCATTACCATATCCATGAGTACTACACCCAAACTACTTTTCACATCCATCACCATATCCATGAGTACTACACCCAAACTATTTGTCACATCCATCATCATATCCATGAGTACTACACCCAAACTACTTGCCACATCCATTACCATATCCATGAGTACTACACCCAAACTACTTGTCACATCCATCATCATATCCATGAGTACTACACCCAAACTACTTGTCACATCCATCATCATATCCACGAGTACTACACCCAAACTACTTGTCACATCCATCATCATATCCATGAATACTACAACCAAACTACTTGTCACATCCATTACCATATCCATGAGTACTACACCCAAACTACTTGTCACATCCATCATCATATCTATGAGTACTACACCCAAACTACTTGTCACATCCATCATCATATCCATGTGTACTACACCCAAAGCACTTGTCACATCCATCATCATATCCATGAGTACTACACCCAAAGCACTTGTCACATCCATCATCATATCCATGAGTACTACACCCAAAGCACTTGTCACATCCATCATCATATCCATGAGTACTACACCCAAACTACTTGTCACATCCATCATCATATCCATGAGTACTACACCCAAACTACTTGTCACATCCATCATCATATCCATGAGTACTACACCCAAACTACTTGTCACATCCATCATCATACCCACGAGTAATACACCCAAACTACTTGTCACATCTATTACCATATCCACGAGTACTACACCCAAAGCACTTGTCACATCCATCACCATATCCATGAGTACTACACCCAAACTACTTGTCACATCCATTACCATATCCATGAGTACTACACCCAAACTACTTTTCACATCCATCACCATATCCATGAGTACTACACCCAAACTATTTGTCACATCCATCACCATATCCATGAGTACTACACCCAAAGCACTTGTCACATCCATCATCATATCCATGAGTACTACACCCAAACTACTTGTAACATCCATCATCATATCCACGAGTAATACACCCAAACTACTTGTCACATCCATTACCATATCCATGAGTACTACACCCAAACCACTGTCACATCCATCACCATATCCATGAGAACTACACCCAAACTACTTGTCACATCCATCATCATATCCATGAGTACTACACCCAAACTACTTGTCACATCCATCATCATATCCACGAGTACTACACCCAAACTACTTGTCACATCCATCATCATATCCATGAGTACTACACCCAAACTACTTGTCACATCCATCACAATATCCATGAGTACTACACCCAAACTACTTGTCACATCCATTACCATATCCATGAGTACTACACCCAAACTACTTGTCACATCCATTACCATATCCATGAGTACTACACCCAAACTACTTGTCACATCCATTACCATATCAATGAGTACTACACCCAAACTACTTGTAACATCCATTACCATATCAATGAGTACTACACCCAAACTACTTGTCACATCCATTACCATATCCATGAGTACTACACCCAAACTACTTGTCACATCCATCATCGTATCCATGAGTACTACACCCAAACTACTTGTCACATCCATCATCAGATCCACGAGTACTACACCCAAACTACTTGTCACATCCATCATCATATCCATGAGTACTACACCCAAACTACTTGTCACATCCATCATCATACCCACGAGTAATACACCCAAACTACTTGTCACATCCATCATCATATCCACGAGTACTACACCCAAACTACTTGTCACATCCATCATCATATCCATGAGTACTACACCCAAACTACTTGTCACATCCATCATCATACCCACGAGTAATACACCCAAACTACTTGTCACATCCATCATCATATCCACGAGTACTACACCCAAAGCACTTGTCACATCCATCATCATATCCATGAGTACTACACCCAAAGCACTTGTCACATCCATCATCATATCCATGAGTACTACACCCAAAGCACTTGTCACATCCATCATCATATCCATGAGTACTACACCCAAACTATTTGTCACATCCATCATCATATCCATGAGTACTACACCCAAACTACTTGCCACATCCATTACCATATCCATGAGTACTACACCCAAACTACTTGTCACATCCATCATCATATCCATGAGTACTACACCCAAACTACTTGTCACATCCATCATCATATCCACGAGTACTACACCCAAACTACTTGTCACATCCATCATCATATCCATGAATACTACAACCCAAACTACTTGTCACATCCATTACCATATCCATGAGTACTACACCCAAACTACTTGTCACATCCATCATCATATCTATGAGTACTACACCCAAACTACTTGTCACATCCATCATCATATCCATGAGTACTACACCCAAAGCACTTGTCACATCCATCATCATATCCATGAGTACTACACCCAAAGCACTTGTCACATCCATCATCATATCCATGAGTACTACACCCAAAGCACTTGTCACATCCATCATCATATCCATGAGTACTACACCCAAACTACTTGTCACATCCATCATCATATCCATGAGTACTACACCCAAACTACTTGTCACATCCATCACCATATCCATGAGTACTACACCCAAACTACTTGTCACATCCATCACCATATCCATGAGTACTACACCCAAACTACTTGTCACATCCATTACCATATCCATGAGTACTACACCCAAACTACTTGTCACATCCATCACCATATCCATGAGTACTACACCCAAACTACTTGTCACATCCATTACCATATCCATGAGTACTACACCCAAACTACTTGTCACATCCATCACCATATCCATGAGTACTACACCCAAACTACTTGTCACATCCATCACCATATCCATGAGTACTACACCCAAACACTTGTCACATCCATCACCATATCCATGAGTACTACACCCAAACTACTTGTCACATCCATCACCATATCCATGAGTACTACACCCAAACTACTTGTCACATCCATTACCATATCCATGAGTACTACACCCAAACTACTTGTCACATCCATCACCATATCCATGAGTACTACACCCAAACTACTTGTCACATCCATCACCATATCCATGAGTACTACACCCAAACTACTTGTCACATCCATCACCATATCCATGAGTACTACACCCAAACTACTTGTCACATCCATCACCATATCCATGAGTACTACACCCAAACTACTTGTCACATCCATCACCATATCCATGAGTACTACACCCAAACTACTTGTCACATCCATTACCATATCCATGAGTACTACACCCAAACTACTTGTCACATCCATTACCATATCCATGAGTACTACACCCAAACTACTTGTCACATCCATTACCATATCCATGAGTACTACACCCAAACTACTTGTCACATCCATTACCATATCCATGAGTACTACACCCAAACTACTTGTCACATCCATTACCATATCCATGAGTACTACACCCAAACTACTTGTCACATCCATCATCATATCCATGAGTACTACACCCAAACTACTTGTCACATCCATCACCATATCCATGAGTACTACACCCAAACTACTTGTCACATCCATCACCATATCCATGAGTACTACACCCAAACTACTTGTCACATCCATCATCATATCCCATGAGTACTACACCCAAACTACTTGTCACATCCATCATCATATCCATGAGTACTACACCCAAACTACTTGTCACATCCATCACCATATCCATGAGTACTACACCCAAACTACTTGTCACATCCATCACCATATCCATGAGTACTACACCCAAACTACTTGTCACATCCATCATCATATCCATGAGTACTACACCCAAACTACTTGTCACATCCATCACCATATCCATGAGTACTACACCCAAACTACTTGTCACATCCATCACCATATCCATGAGTACTACACCCAAACTACTTGTCACATCCATCACCATATCCATGAGTACTACACCCAAACTACTTGTCACATCCATCACCATATCCATGAGTACTACACCCAAACTACTTGTCACATCCATCACCATATCCATGAGTACTACACCCAAACTACTTGTCACATCCATCATCATATCCATGAGTACTACACCCAAACTACTTGTCACATCCATCATCATATCCATGAGTACTACACCCAAACTACTTGTCACATCCATCACCATATCCATGAGTACTACACCCAAACTACTTGTCACATCCATCACCATATCCATGAGTACTACACCCAAACTACTTGTCACATCCATCATCATATCCATGAGTACTACACCCAAACTACTTGTCACATCCATCATCATATCCATGAGTACTACACCCAAACTACTTGTCACATCCATCATCATATCCATGAGTACTACACCCAAACTACTTGTCACATCCATCACCATATCCATGAGTACTACACCCAAACTACTTGTCACATCCATCATCATATCCATGAGTACTACACCCAAACTACTTGTCACATCCATCATCATATCCATGAGTACTACACCCAAACTACTTGTCACATCCATTACCATATCCATGAGTACTACACCCAAACTACTTGTCACATCCATCACCATATCCATGAGTACTACACCCAAACTACTTGTCACATCCATCACCATATCCATGAGTACTACACCCAAACTACTTGTCACATCCATCACCATATCCATGAGTACTACACCCAAACTACTTGTCACATCCATCACCATATCCATGAGTACTACACCCAAACTACTTGTCACATCCATCACCATATCCATGAGTACTACACCCAAACTACTTGTCACATCCATCACCATATCCATGAGTACTACACCCAAACTACTTGTCACATCCATCACCATATCCATGAGTACTACACCCAAACTACTTGTCACATCCATCACCATATCCATGAGTACTACACCCAAACTACTTGTCACATCCATCATCATATCCATGAGTACTACACCCAAACTACTTGTCACATCCATCATCATATCCATGAGTACTACACCCAAACTACTTGTCACATCCATCACCATATCCATGAGTACTACACCCAAACTACTTGTCACATCCATCACCATATCCATGAGTACTACACCCAAACTACTTGTCACATCCATCACCATATCCATGAGTACTACACCCAAACTACTTGTCACATCCATCACCATATCCATGAGTACTACACCCAAACTACTTGTCACATCCATCATCATATCCATGAGTACTACACCCAAACTACTTGTCACATCCATCATCATATCCATGAGTACTACACCCAAACTACTTGTCACATCCATCACCATATCCATGAGTACTACACCCAAACTACTTGTCACATCCATCACCATATCCATGAGTACTACACCCAAACTACTTGTCACATCCATCATCATATCCATGAGTACTACACCCAAACTACTTGTCACATCCATCACCATATCCATGAGTACTACACCCAAACTACTTGTCACATCCATCACCATATCCATGAGTACTACACCCAAACTACTTGTCACATCCATTACCATATCCATGAGTACTACACCCAAACTACTTGTCACATCCATCATCATATCCATGAGTACTACACCCAAACTACTTGTCACATCCATCATCATATCCATGAGTACTACACCCAAACTACTTGTCACATCCATCACCATATCCATGAGTACTACACCCAAACTACTTGTCACATCCATCATCATATCCATGAGTACTACACCCAAACTACTTGTCACATCCATCATCATATCCATGAGTACTACACCCAAACTACTTGTCACATCCATCATCATATCCATGAGTACTACACCCAAACTACTTGTCACATCCATCATCATATCCATGAGTACTACACCCAAACTACTTGTCACATCCATCATCATATCCATGAGTACTACACCCAAACTACTTGTCACATCCATCATCATATCCATGAGTACTACACCCAAACTACTTGTCACATCCATCATCATATCCATGAGTACTACACCCAAACTACTTGTCACATCCATCATCATATCCATGAGTACTACACCCAAAGCACTTGTCACATCCATCATCATATCCATGAGTACTACACCCAAACTACTTGTCACATCCATCATCATATCCATGAGTACTACACCCAAACTACTTGTCACATCCATCATCATATCCATGAGTACTACACCCAAACTACTTGTCACATCCATCATCATATCCATGAGTACTACACCCAAACTACTTGTCACATCCATCATCATATCCATGAGTACTACACCCAAACTACTTGTCACATCCATCATCATATCCATGAGTACTACACCCAAACTACTTGTCACATCCATACCATATCCATGAGTACTACACCCAAACTACTTGTCACATCCATCACCATATCCATGAGTACTACACCCAAACTACTTTGTCACATCCATCACCATATCCATGAGTACTACACCCAAAGCACTTGTCACATCCATCATCATATCCATGAGTACTACACCCAAACTACTTGTCACATCCATCATCATATCCACGAGTACTACACCCAAACTACTTGTCACATCCATTACCATATCCATGAGTACTACACCCAAATCACTGTCACATCCATCACCATATCCACGAGTACTACACCCAAAGCACTTGTCACATCCATCACCATATCCATGAGTACTACACCCAAACTACTTGTCACATCCATCATCATATCCACGAGTACTACACCCAAAGCACTTGTCAAATCCATTACCATATCCATGAGTACTACACCCAAACTACTTGTCACATCCATCACCATATCCATGAGTACTACACCCAAACTACTTGTCACATCCATTATCATATCTATGAGTACTACACCCAAACTACTTGTCACATCCATCACCATATCCATGAGTACTACACCCAAACCACTTGTCACATCCATTACCATATCCATGAGTACTACACCCAAAGCACTTGTCGCATCCATCACCATATCCATGAGTACTACACCCAAACTACTTGTCACATCCATCACCATATCCATGAGAACTACACCCAAACTACTTGTCACATCCATCACCATGTCCATGAGTACTACAC
>CALYLW010000677.1:492495-551471 GCA_944989445.1 Ampullaceana balthica
ATCCATCACCATATCCATGAGTACTACATCCAGTGATGTGACGTTGCCTGCATACAACAAGATGAAGATTAAAAGCCACCTTGATCAAAAGGACCATAATTTTGAGACCCCCTGACATGGTACACATCCCTTCGATAAAAAGTGAGATATCAAAACGAGGTCAAAACACGTACTTAAGAATTATATATTTTTACTTTTTTTTCCATAACGCTAAATTATTTTTACGGCGAATTATATCTCCCGGAGCAAACATTTTAGTTGTATGAAGGTTGAAGATTGTGTAAAAAAAACATGTCAATTACATAATTGTGAAGGAATTTAGAGAAAACATTTTCATCGGAGCGGTTAAGATGGGAAAATCAAAGTGAGGTAAAGTTAGGACTATTCTGGAGAGGTCAAGTTAGGACAATCCCGGAGAGGTCAAGTTATGACAATCCCGGAGTGGTCAAGGTAGGAAAATCCCGGAGAGTCAGGTAGACAATCCCGAGTGGTCAAGTAGGAAAATCCCGGAGAGGTCAAGGTAGGACAATCCCGGAGTGGTCAAGTTAGGAAAATATGGTAGAGATCAAGTTAGGAAAATCCCGGAGAGGTCAAGGTAGGACAATCCCGGAGAGATATAGTTAGGAAATCCCGGAGAGGTCAAGTTAGGAAAATCCCGGAAAGGTCAAGTTAGGACAATCCCAGAGAGGTCAAGTTAGGAAAATCCCGGAGACATCATGTTATGAAAATCCCGGAGAGGTCAAGTTAGGAAAATCCCGGTGACATCAAGTTAGGAAAATCCCGGACAGGACAAGTTAGGACAACCCCGGAAAGGTCAAGTTAGAACGATGCCATAGAGGTCAAGGTAGGAAAATTCCGGAAAGGTCAATTTAGAACGATCCCGGAGAGGTCAAGTTAGGATAATCCCGGAAAGGTCAAGTTAGAACGATCCCGGAGAGGTCATGTTCGCTAAAAGGCGAAGAGCTTGGCATATCAACTCATAGTCTAGCGTCCAAGTTTTAACACGCATCACTATTAGGGCACTATCTCCCCCCCCCACACACACATACATAACTCAATCATAGATCAGTTTGTCCCAGTTTTGGGGTCATATTAAAACCCCAAGGAGTCCCAGACGATGAGTTCCCTTAAAACAAGAGTAGGCAAACACGGAGCGCTTGGAGCATGTGAACAATGACCCGAAATCTTCATCGCGTATCATCATCTAACAACGAGCTTCACTATTCCAGAGCGGTGCGGCTAAACGAACTTACTCTCTGACAAACAATCTCTTCCGGGAACGTGATCCAAGCGAGAACACTTACTGGCGTTCTGTCGAAGGTTGTGGTTTTGTTTCGATTTTTTGTTTTTGATGCGGAAGCCCTTCATTAAAGCATTCAGACCACGAAGCACTTCAACACCAGTCCATTGAAACCGGCTCGTACAATCATTCAATAACACAATCATTCTATCATCTTAGTGGTCTACCCACTTGTGTTAAGTGTTGAGATGTCAGTCATTGGGAAGAATGTTTTAAACCCTCAACTATATTTTATCTTTTAATTTAAAATATATATTTATAATTGGCATCCCACTGTTACAGCTTGTTGACCGAGGCACCCCCTTGTTTTACCCTTTTGGATGATACCCTTGCTACAGCTTGTTAGACTGTGTTGACCGAGGCACCCCCTTGTTTTACCCTTGGGGTGATACCCTTGTTGACAGAGGCACCCCCTTGTTTTACCCTTTGGGGTGAAACCCTTTCGGGCTCTACATTGGTCAAACAATATATTTTAGGGTACACCCCTGCTACAGCTTGTTAGACTGTGTTGCCCGGGCTCCCTCTCTTTCGTACCATTTCGGATGACATGGGTGCTGCCCTTGCGGGCTCTATAAATGACAATGATTTGTTTATATATGTCCTTGTTGTGCCATCCCAGCACACATCAATCCTAGTTCAAAGGTTATAGCAACTTTCCCATGGTTTTAGTTAACACTATTAGTAACAGTATCATAGGACAATTAAATAAACGTATTCGTTGCTGTAACAGTGGAAAGATGCTCTCAAAATTAAGTTAACATTTATTAGTTTTAATCAATAACTGATAGTTATAATTAATTAAAAACTGATGTTTTTAATAGAAAAAATATCATGTCATTTTTTTCTCTCCTCTATTGAAAATTCTTATTTCGCAAATTATATTTTTAACTTACATTATTTCGAATAGTTGTGTTCCTGGGGGTGGAAGAAAAGAATTTCTGTCAACGTGAAAAACTTGGATCTGGAGATCCACATGACCCGTGGGGAAAGTGTTTGGAATGTGACCAGGTTTTATGGGGTGTGCCGTTGTTTCACTGAGACACAAACATTAAGACAGAAGACAAACCGGCCATGGTGTTATCACTGAAATATTTCAATCGTCATATCACGGTACAAATAAAGAACACAACGACTTTCAGTGATTTCACTCATCTTTCATTCAGGCTGGATATCTACATGCAAGTTTTGTTAAGGCTGTGAGCAGAGGCGTAACTAGGATATTTTGCGCCCGGTGATAAACTATAAAATTGGCGCCCCCCCCCCATTACCCATGTTCACCTGTCATAATGTGACGGCATATTCCTTCGCTACCCCTTTGGCTGGGAGCTTGCTTTTACGTGCTTCATTGTATCACAGTTTGATAGCCATAAGTCTAATACGGATTGGTTTACTCTAATACGGATTGGTTTACTCTAATACGGATTGGTTTACTCTAATACGGATTGGTTTACTCTAATACGGATTGGTTTACTCTAATACGGATTGGTTTACTCTTAACACGATTGGTTTACTCTAATACGGATTGGTTTACTTTAACACGTATATGTTTACTTAACACGGATTGGTTTACTTTATTACGAATAGGTTTACTTAACACGAATTGGTTTACTTAACACGGATTGGTTTACTTTAACACGAATAGGTTTACTTAACACGGATTGGTTTACTTTAACACGTATATGTTTACTTAACACGGATTGGTTTACTTTAACACGAATAGGTTTACTTAACACGGATTGGTTTACTTTAACACGTATATGTTTACTTAACACGGATTGGTTTACTTTATTACGAATAGGTTTATTTTAACACGTATAGGTTTACTTACCGATGTTTACTTTAAAATGAAATGCTTTACTTAAAAACGGACTGGTTTACTTTAACACTGATTGGTTTAATTTAATACGAAATGGTTTACTTTTACACAGATTGGCTTGGGTGCCACTTTAGCGATCGGCTCTTAACATGATATCAACACGCCAGACATGTAATGTAATAGTGCTAAGTGTGATATCAACACGCCAGACATGTAATGTAATAGTGCTAAGTGTGATATCAACACGCCAGACATGTAATAGTGCTAAGTGTATCACACGTCGACTAATAGTGCTAAGTGCTCTAACAGATGACCAATGAACTCACACTGATCTGACGGACGAAGGTGACGCTCGGGTGGTTCTTGGGTCCCATGGTGTAGATCTTACTGATGCGGGCCATTTGGGCGGTTTCCACTGACGACCTGTCGCCAGGTAGAGATGAGAACATAACTGGATCTATCTGCGATGTGGCGCTACAGTCTCCGGGTGGCCATTACACAAGCAACACGGCAGTTCAACTGGAACTTAGGACGCTGTCTGGTGGTCATGCAGGACCCGATGTGTTGGTGGAAGTGTTAAAACTGGAGTAAACAAACATGGCGCTCCTTCGCCCAATGTTCATGTTTGGCCGTATTGTGGTCCGCCAATGTTCATGTGTGGTCGGGCTGCGGTCCACCGTTTGTTATATACGATAGCAACCACATGTAAAAATTACCACCTTTAAAACATGCATCCACAATGATAAGCTGGTATAGCACGATCTGTGGTTTTTGTCAGAACATTGAAATCTGTATTCACAACGAAAAGCTTGTGGCTTGCGTACCACGGTTTTATGCTACAAAACCATTAAAACCTGTATATCACAAAGAATAGCGTGTAAACCACGGTTTGTTGTTACATCAAACCATTGAAACACAATGAAAAGCTCGTGCACCACGGTTTACTATAGCTGTAGATTGGACACTAGCCGAAGATAGGCCATAATCTCAAGACCCTGTTCTGCTGCATCCCAGCAAGAGAAAATGGGTTAGTACAGCACTGCTTTCGTGGCGTCGTCGGAATGACACCTCGTCACAACGTGCAATGACGTCATCGGAGTGGCACCTCGTCACAACGTGCAATCATTTAAACATTACTTACAAGAACTGGTTCCGTCGGTCTACAACAATCGGTTCCAGTTCAGTTCACGTGATTTACGGAAAGCTTCAAGTTTAAATCCTATTTACTTTTCACATTCAACTCACCGGCAATGACCCAGTCAAGAAGAGACAATATACCAATGAAAGACATCTCTCAATGCCCTTTGAAACTCATGATTTCATCAGTAACAACAAATAAACTAAAGTCATTTTTAAGCAAAGACACGATGGCCATTCCTTGAGCGTCTTACGGGTCGGGTTTTTCAAGGAAGGAGCACACCTAATATCTCCCAGAAGGCAAGAGCGGCCATTGATACGAGTCAACAACACGTTGACAGTGAATCAAAACAATCAACCGCCACTGAATGAGATAACGATTACAAGAGACAACTGCTGGGAAACACGGGGAAACGCCAAGATTGAGAACACCAACAATATCTCATCATCGGCTGTTGGTGTGCTAAACGTGTGTGCTAAACTATAATACAACAATATCTCATCACCGGCTGTTGGTGTGCTAAACGTGTGTGGTACGCTACAACAATATCTCATCATCGGCTGTTGGTGTGCTAAACGTGTGTGGTACGCTACAACAATATCTCATCATCGGCTGTTGGTGTGCTAAACGTGTGTGGTACGCTACAACAATATCTCAAAATCGGCTGTTGGTGTGCTAAACGTGTGTGGTACGCTACAACAATATCTCAACATCGGCTGTTGGTGTGCTAAACGTGTGTGGTACGCTACAACAATATCTCATCATCGGCTGTTGGTGTGCTAAACGTGTTTGCTACGCTACAACAATATCTCATCATCGGCTGTTGGTGTGCTAAACGTGTTTGCTACACTACAACAATATCTCATCACCGGCTGTTGGTGTGCTAAACGTGTGTGGTACGCTACAACAATATCTCATCACCGGCTGTTGGTGTGCTAAACGTGTGTGGTACGCTACAACAATATCTCAAAATCGGCTGTTGGTGTGCTAAACGTGTGTGGTACGCTACAACAATATCTCAACATCGGCTGTTGGTGTGCTAAACGTGTGTGGTACGCTACAACAATATCTCATCATCGGCTGTTGGTGTGCTAAACGTGTTTGCTACGCTACAACAATATCTCATCATCGGCTGTTGGTGTGCTAAACGTGTGTGGTACGCTACACAGGATCTTTGGCTGCAAGACAGTAACCTTCGTGTACAACATGGGGTCTTCGTAGTGCCACGCAAGATCTTGGAGGCTATGTAGCTTTCGTGTGCAGCTTCATAGAATATGTGTGTGCTACACAGGATCTCTATGGCGAATGGGTGTGGTATATTTAACATCTGATTCAGGGATCTTCTCTGCCAACAGCCATTGTCATTGTCACAGCATGGCAGCAGGAGAACAGTCGTGTGACAGTAGCAGAGGACTTTTTTATTGCCATTTATTTACATGTTTGAATATCAACAAAGAGATTCACAAAAGACAGATACATGTGGCAAAACAGATCTTCATTGAACTCACTCCAATCTCTAAAATTAAATACTCTTTCGTAAAGTTATAAAAATATAACAGTATTAATCAACAGTTGCCCCCCCCCCTCTCTTTTTGTGTGTGTTAAAAACCCAACAAAACAACCATAAAAGTTATTTGTTTAGAAATCAATCTTATATTAAAGTTCCAGACATCGACTTGTAAAGAAATTTACAAAAAGTCTTGTTGTCAATATGGAGATCCTATTGTTCATCTAATCACAAAATGATACAAACAAACCATTTGATGTTGATTTCTATGAACATTACCAAGACGGTCACCCGTCTAACAACTCACTCACCCCGCTAGTCGGATGTTATAACGAAGTGTTCATGTCCACAATGGGGCGCTGCCCAAAGCTGTTGACCCAATTTGACACACACACACACACACCTGTTATCTGAGCCTAAAGATCTCCAGTCATCGAACCACTCAACCACCGTGATCACTTGTCACAACTTTCTGGGCCGCCCAAGTGCACAAGTCGCCCAGCCTTGCACTCGGATGTACGCACCGTTAGCTCTGTTTGGACGCGCGCGCTCTGTGACCAGTTCCGCCCCGATGTGGGCCAGCGTACCCATGACGTCACCACAAAGGATGTCACTGACTCAATGCGCTATAATAAAGTCATCGGTGGGAGCGACGTCAAGGGGCTCTGGGTTAAAGGTCATGTTCACCCTTTATAAAAAGTGTGTGGGAAAGGTGTTTTTTTTTGGGGGGGGGGAGGGGGGTATGAAGTATTTACGGAAATAGAAATGGTTTTCAGTTGAACTTCTTGTGAGCTTAAGGGACAGCGGGACCAGTCGAAGGATTTAGGGCCGTCTTAGAGAGATTAGTTGTTTCCAGAGGCGTCACTGGGGGGGGGTGCGGGTGACACCAAAATGTAAAATCATGTATGTTCCCGTTATTTGGCACTGGCAGACTCAGAGGAGGAGGTTTATGGGGTAAGTTGTGAGGTGGTGACACCATGAGCTACCGCACTGGGTGACACCAACCCTAGTGACACTCTGGTTGTCCCCATCAAAGTTTGCTCTAATGTACGCCATGTCAGCGTTGGTAAGTGGTCCATGGTATTTTCCCATCAAAGTCTTCAAGTGGATTTATTGAGACATAAACCGGTTGTTAATCTCAAGCAAAACAATGTAAACACCGCGGCTAGCCATCGTATCTTAAACAATACAGACACTTCTTCTATACGGAGATTATCGCATCCGACGCTTATCTATGGTTTACATGTAGCCTTGCCTTTGTAGAGTTTTGAATGTTGATACTGTGCTGGTTTTTTATGGCAACCCTTCCACGCCAGAATGCCCATTTAAACCACTCATACTTGTTACCAGTGGCGGATTATGGGGGGTGGGGGCTGATTATGGGGGGGCTGATTGGGCTGAAGCCAGGGGCCCCAAAACTTATTATATTGTATAATAAAGGTGTGCAAACGTTTGCCTGAATCCCCGAAAATATCATAAGTAAAATAATAAAATCTCATCTATTTGTCACGAGAAAATGTCGAAGATTGTGAAATACCAGAAATCGTCATCTATTTGTAAGAACATCTAAAATTTATATGCAGGAAAGAGGGAACCTAGCTAAAAATCGATTTCGTATTTGTTTGCAAAAATTGCGAATACGAAACTTTGACATAATATTATATAATTCAATAATTTAATTTGTTAAAAGTGGGAAAAGTGCAGAAGAAGGTTGTCCTGCTGCAGCCAGATTTTTGTGCCTTGTGCAAAATCTTTGCACCTGGTTTGTTGCATCTACTCATCGTTGGCGGGTACTTCAAAAACACCCGAAAGGTTTACCTGTTAGAAAAGCCTTGTCTGACACAAGATGGTCAGCCTGACATGATGCTTTAAGGTATGTTAATAAATCATAACATGAGAATATTGCAGCACAGGGAGAATTGGCAACTGACGAAAATCAGCCACTTTATATTCGACTTGAAGCTGAAGGATTTCGGAAAGAACTTGAACAACTGGAAGTCTCTATTTTACTAGAAATTTGGGACATATTTTTAGAAAGATTTCAGAAAACGAATTTATCCCTTCAATAGCGGGGACTATCTTTGAATTCAGCCATCCACTTGTTATATTTTTTCCTTGTTAAAAGACAGCGTGCTGGATTTGATTCCTATGAAGAACATGGAGAGAAGTCCGTGGAGAAAGAGTATAAACAATCTTCAATACGTTCACAAAAGAGAACGAGTCAGTTTGATGAAGGGCCATCAGTCGAAACAGTTTCATATACCCAAGACAAAAATACAAGGTGAAGTATTTCTGGTAATCATTGACAAACTCTCTACAGCTCTCCAACGTCGTATAGACACATATAAAGACATCAATGAGAACTTTGGCTTTCTTACAAACCTAACAGCAATGACGCCATCCGAGGTGGCAGGAGCCAAGTTAATGGAAGAATATATTCAAGTGATTTCGAAGACTGCTTTCCTTCAGAATGAGTCCAATTTTCAGAATTCTTAAAAACAGTTATTGTCCAGCCCCAGGGCAAGGGTCAGGGACAAGAAGAAGCACAATGCGAACCTCAAAACACATGTACAGAGCTAAAAATGTTGTTGTTTTTGAATGAGCTAAATTGTACACAGTCCTTTCCGAACGTCCACATCGCACTTCGCATCTATCTCTTTATGATGACATCAAACTGCAGCGGAGAGCGATCATTTCTAAGTTGAAAAGAATAAAAAATGAAGCTCGAAGTTGCATAGGACAACAAAGACTGAGTCTGCTCTCTCTAAAGAGCATTTAAAGGGAAATCGTAAGCTCGCTTAGCTTTACTGACTTAATTGATAACTTCACCATGAGAGAAGTTTGTAAACGTAGGTTCTAGGTTGAAATATATAATAATAATAAACATTTGAATGAAGTGCCGATTCATTTAACTTTATATAACTTAAATTTACTTCTATTTAATTTTGTGTTTTCTTACCCTCCGCCTTAAAGTTACAGTCTAACATTAGCTGCTAGCAATCATTTTTATTTAAATGGACGCTGGCTGGACCTGGCCCCCGTCCAATCTTAATCCGCCCCTGCTTGTTAACACACATTATCAGAATGTGTTTTCAGTTTGAGAACGAGTTCCTCTTCTAAGAAATGCAGCATTTTTCCGGGGAAGTCGGTATGCCCAAAAAAATAGCGAATCTTATACATAAAGAGTGCAAAGGGAATGTCGCAATACAATGTAGGATTCGACTTAGGCTTAAATAACCCTTGCCTGCAACTGTCATGTTTGACCACTTTGTCCGAAAATTATGGTTGTGGTTGACCAATTTGTCCCACAGGTATGGTTGACCAATTTGTCCCACAGTTATGGTTGACCAATTTGTCCAGCAGCTGTGGTTGACCAATTTTTTCCAACAGTTATGGTTGACCGATTTGTCCCACAGTTATGGTTGACCGATTTGTCCCCGTTATGGTTGACCAATTTGTCCCACAGTTATGGTTGACCAATTTGTCCCCGTTATGGTTGACCAATTTGTCCCACAGTTATGGTTGACCAATTTGTCCCACAGTTATGGTTGACCAATTTGTCCCACAGTTATGGTTAACCAATTTGTCCCACAGTTATGGTTGACCAATTTGTCCCACAGTTATGGTTGACCAATTTGTCCCACAGTTATGGTTGACCAATTTGTCCCACAGTTATGAATGACCAATTTGTCCCACAGTTATGGTTGACCAATTTGTCCCACAGTTATGGTTGACCAATTTGTCCCACGGTTATGATTGACCAATTTGTCCAATGAAGAAAGGTTTAGTTTGTACTTGTTTACAACAATGCGTTCAGATGACAAACACAAGAGAGTGGTTTAGAATGTTCGGACTATCAATTATAATTTAACATAAATGTTTCAACAAATCTATATTTGCACGGTGGTCGAGTGGCATGCGCGCTCGGCTGGCGTACCGATGGTTTTGGGTTCGAATCCTTGCGAAGGTAAGGATTTGTTCCCGGTGCCTAGAGCGTCCCTGAGTCCTCCCAGCTCCGAATGGGTACCAAACATTAGTTAGGGAAATAAAGGCGGCTGGGTAATGCGTGGAACCCTTATAGTTTATAGCCAAGGCTTGTGAACGCTGCATCACCTGCCAACAGACCGAAATGGTCTGTGGACGCATTAATCTTCTGTATAGAAGGAGCGTCTGTATAGATAAGACAAGAAGATATTTATTTTTTAAAATTAATTGAAAGTTTTATTTCGAGAGGGCAAACTTTGGTGAGAAAACTTAACACCACTGATATGGCCCTGTATATTATATGTCAATGATATGGCCCCGTATATCATATGTCGATGATATGGCCCTGTATATTATATGTCGATGATATGGCCCCGTATGTTATATGTCGATGTTGAGACTGACACGTTTTCTTTAAAATAAATAAATATTTGTACTGGCATAATAGGCAGTGTAGACTTGAAGAGAAAAGAAACAACTGTGATTTATTCAATCTCACCGACATAATTTGGCTCAATTTGTTGTTGTTTTTAAACATAACAATATTCAGACATCGCCACCATTCCCTTTGTTGAAGTTGAGAGTAAGAGAATCATTGATAAAACCACCAGCATCTCTCTCCTCCACTTGTGTCTATCACATAAATATAACTATTGGATCAAGGCATTACTTGAACTTCTCTTGCAGTTGTGCCTACCACATATAAACATAACAATAGGATCCATGTCAAAGCGCCCCTTTAACATTTCGGACTGTTGCGTTCCAACCCGGATATCAGACGCGGAAGTATTATTTCTATTTATAAAGAATATTTTGATATGTTTAGTAACCCATCAACTATATGTGTTAGAGAATTTGTATATGTTCAGTGCATATGTATATACTGGCGATCCAGAAATTGCAGTTAAAACTGAAGGGTTATAAACAAATAAAATTATCACAAAATTTAAATATGTATACGTTCGTTTGACGGAACAAATATTAAAAGACGACACATTATTAGCCATAATTAATAACTAGTATTTACTGATTACTAAAATAAATTTTATTGCTGAAAGTTATAAGAATTTCGTGGAAATCTACTTTAGTATCTTTCTTCAATGTTATTTTATTTCCCTTGAAATTATTTTTTTTAATCGTTTCTTACTTCATTTATTTAATAATTGCACACACACACACACACTTTAATAAAAAAAAATGTGTTCATTTACTTTTGGAAAAAATGGAGGAGGGAAAGGATTCTAAGTCCAAACTTTCGAACATTTGGAAATGGTTACAATATTTTACAAGGTTGACAATATTTGGAATTGGTGACCATAATTGGTAATGGTGACAATATTTTGAAAGGTTGACAATATTTGGAATTGCTGACAATATTTTGAATTTGTGACAATATTTGGAATTGATGACAATATTTGTTTATGGTGACAATATTTTGAAAGGTTGACAATATTTGGAATGTGGTGACCATATTTGGAATAGGTGACAATATTTGTTAATGGTGACAATATTTTGAAAGGGTGACAATATTTGGAATTGGTGACAATATTTGTTAATAGTGACAATATTTTGAAAGGTTGACAATATTTGGAATTGGTGACAATATTTGTTAATGGTGACAATATTTTGAAAGGGTGACAATATTTGGAATTGGTGACAATATTTTGAATTGGTGACAACATTTTTTAATGGTGACAATATTTTGAAAGGTTGACAATATTTAAAACCGATGACAACAATTGGAACTGATGAGAACTTGTAAATCATTATGTGGTCACTGTCTAAACCGCGCTTTGCGAAAATGACATGCATCGCCAATTCTGTTTCCAAACACAAAATAGTGTCATGCAACTTGTTTTACATAGAACATTTCCTTTGATGAATTACGATGCGACTTGTTCATATCTGACAGGTATTCACAAATGTTAGTGAGCTGAAGTGTTCACTAAGTTGTATGACGAAAGGATAAATGGTCGGCTGGGAGAAGACCATGAACTTGAACATATTCTTAGACGCCTTGAATGTTGTAAATGTCTATTAGATGCAGGGTCTTGACTTTCCAACATACTGGGCATGTTTAACCACCGTTAGGTCTATCAGGATCTTTACTTTCCAACTTACTGCAAAATTTACCCACGGTTAGGTTTATAGTTCGTCTCCTTTATTTGATCACGTCATGACAATGGTTTCCCAAACTATGGGCTCGAAACTCCCAAGAGGATTCGGCGACACTGCGCGTGAGAACGGATTGCACTTACAGAGCCCGCCCCTGGTCTTGTGAAACTATCATTCAATCATTCGAAGACACTCACAAGCCGAGTGAAACTATCATTCGAAGACACAAGCCGAGTGAAACTATCATTTGAAGACACTCACCAACCAAGTGAAACTATCATTCGAAGACACTCACCAACCGAGTGAAACTATCATTCAAAGACACTCACCAACCAAGTGAAACTATCATTCGAAGACACTCACCAACCAAGTGAAACTATCATTTGAAGACACTCACCAACCAAGTGAAACTATCATTCGAAGACACTCACCAACCAAGTGAAACTATCATTCGAAGACACTCACCAACCGAGTGAAACTATCATTCGAAGACACTCACCAACCAAGTGAAACTATCATTCGAAGACACTCACCAACCGAGTGAAACTATCATTTGAAGACACTCACCAACCAAGTGAAACTATCATTTCGAAGACACTCACCAACCAAGTGAAACTATCATTCGAAGACACTCACCAACCAGTGAAACTATCATTTGAAGACACTCACCAACCAAGTGAAACTATCATTTGAAGACACTCACCAACCAAGTGAAACTATCATTTCGAAGACACTCACCAACCGAGTGAAACTATCATTCGAAGACACTCACCAACCAAGTGAAACTATCATTTGAAGACACTCACCAACCAAGTGAAACTATCATTCGAAGACACTCACCAACCAAGTGAAACTATCATTTGAAGACACTCACCAACCGAGTGAAACTATCATTCGAAGACACTCACCAACCGAGTGAAACTATCATTCGAAGACACTCACCAACCAAGTGAAACTATCATTCGAAGACACTCACTAACCGAGTGAAACTATTCGAAGACACTCACCAACCGAGTCATTCGAAGACACTCACCAACCGAGTCATTCGAAGACACTCACCAACCGAGTCATTCGAAGACACTCGCCATACTATGAAAGACCTGCTGACAACCGAAAATAGAAACTTCCATTTCACTGAGCTGGGGACCGATGGCGATCCAAAGTTTGTTGGAGGTGAGAAACCCTTTCCCATCGCACAGCTTGGCAAATACTTTATTACAATACATAACTCAGACTGTACGACTACGACGCACAGAGGCGTAGCTGGGGGTGCTGTCAGGGCGGCACTTTTTTTCCTCGTACTGCGGCATGCAATTTTGGACGCCCACATGGGTTTTTTCCCCTGGTAGGAACCGATCAAACCTGGAAACGCCCCAGGGGCCCTAACCTGGTTATTCCAGAGGACATACTTAGGTGTGTTTTCTCTACTTTTGTGAAGCTTAAGTTCCATGTCCTCAACACAAGTATGGACTACCTCATATTCGTGGAATTCACCGTCAAAACGGCCCCGACCATTGGGCTCCGACATAACGGCCCCGACAAAACGGCCCTGGACTAAAAGATGGACCAATAGTAAAATGTACAATCAAATATTGTATTCGTATTTTTACTCACCTATTTAGCGTCAGGTTTAGCTCACAAGAAACAATAATAATGACATCACAAGAGTGAATTTATTAGCCTTTAAGCGAAATGGTACCAATAACAGTTTTTTTTTAAAAGAAAACAATATAATAACATAACTAGAAATAATTTTACTATTTTACCACTTCTTTTAAGGGTGAAAATGTTCACAAAAGCTTAAAATGCATAAAAAATTAAAGTTTTTGTTAAAAAATGTTAACAATTTGTCTGGGGCCGTTTTGACCGGGGCCGTTATGTCCGGGGCCGTTTTGACGGGTCACCATTCGTGGCCCATGTGTGTACAGTGGCGTAGTAAGAGGGGGAGGTACTCATCGGGCGACATTTTATGGGGACTTTGTATAAGTTTGCGTGAGGGAGGTGGCGGGTGGGGGATTTTTTTACCAACTCCGGGTGGCACCCACGCTAGCTACGCCACTGTGTGTAGTAGAGATACCGCGTGTTGACATAAAATTTTGAAATGTTTTTCGTGATTACCATAACACGACTGAACAGACAAGAGAGAAAATATGTTTACCTTCAGACGGAACACATCCACCCCAACACAGTGTTTACTATCTCACGTGAACACACACCCGAGCACACGAGGGAATCACTGAATGGATCCGTGGCAGTTACACATTCACAGAACTACGGTAGTTTAGTCCAGCGGTTCTCAAACAGCAGTTACACATTCAGAGAACTACGGTAGTTTAGTCCAGTGGTTCTCAAACAGCAGTTACACATTCAGAGAACTACGGTAGTTTAGTCCAGTGCTTCTCGAACAGCAGTTACACATTCAGAGAACTACGGTAGTTTAGTACAGTGGTTCTCAAACAGCAGTTACACATTAAGAGAACTATGGTAGTTTAGTCCAGTGGTTCTCGAACAGCAGTGACACATTCAGAGAACTATGGTAGTTTAGTCCAGTGGTTCTCAAACAGCAGTTACACATCCAGAGAACTAAGGTAGTTTAGTCCAGTGGTTCTCAAACAGCAGTGACACATTCAGAGAACTACGGTAGTTTAGTTCAGTGGTTCTCGAACGGCAGTTACACATTCAGAGAACTACGGTAGTTTGGTCCAGTGGTTCTCAAACAGCAGTTACACATTCAGAGAACTACGGTAGTTTAGTCCAGTGGTCGGTATTTTAAATAATTATAATTTAAGTGTTCCCCTTCCCGGTTAGAGTTTAATTGAGGCCCTTTCCGGTTTTTGTTTGATAAGTGGGGTCCTTTTCTATCACTTTAACGCAAGGATGATGCAATGGGTTTTTGAAAGGAAGTAAATAGAGTCGTATTTTTACCTGAGTTCGAGTACGGCCCTTTTGATCACCGAGGCACCGCCTCAAAGTAGTAGCACCGTCTCTTTGACTAATCAGAGTAGTAGCACCGCCTTTGACCAATCAGAGTAGTAGAACCGCCTTTGACCAATCAGAGAAGTAGAACCGCCTTTGACCAAACAGAGTAGTAGCACCGCCTTGACCAATCAGAGTAGTAGCACCACCTTTGACCAATCAGAGTAGTAGAACCGCCTTTGACCAATCAGAGTAGTAGCACCGCCTTTGACCAATCAGAGTAGTAGAACCGCTTTTGACCAATCAGAGTAGTAGAACCGCCTTTGACCAAACAGAGTAGTAGCACCGCCTTGACCAATCAGAGTAGTAGCACCGCCTTTGACCAATCAGAGTAGTAGAACCGCCTTTGACCAATCAGAGTAGTAGAACCGCCTTTGACCAATCAGAGTATTAGCACCGCCTTTGACCAATCAGATTAGTAGCCCCGCCCATTTGAACAATATGATTCACATGACGATAGAAACTTTTTAAGTGTTGGAGGATTTATTTCATCACTAATTTAATAAATAAAGGTAAAAAGGGATTTTTAAAAACCACGTTTTTATAAGTGTACTAAAAAGAAGAAAATAATTTAAAACTAATAAGTTCAAGTACTTTCATATAATATGACTAAAAACGAGGAGCGGGCGCTTATGATGTTTAACATATGCGGTTACGGTTCGCTCATTCTCTCACTTATAGATCTCTCTTTTGCCTTCTAAATTAGAGATCTTTAATTTTTATACCAAACACCCGCCCCACGTTTTTAGTCATATTAAATGAAAGTACTTAAACTTATAAGTTTTAAATTAGCGCCCGCCCAACGTTTTCAAAACACGGCGATGTGGTCACGGGGTGAACTCATGGATGTCAACAAAAGCAGACGGTACAGATGCTTATATATAGATAAACTAAAAAGTTCAATAATTTAATAACGGTACATTCGATCGATCTGAAATTTTGATGCAATGCATTGTCATCCAAGATCTATATGTGGTAAAATTTTGAGATCTCTAGGACCATGAGAAGTGGTTCATTTTTACGTTGGCAGATTTGAAAAAATTGTGGACACGAAAGCAAGTTAATAAAAACGTGGTAAAAAGAATGATGAGATAAAAAGTTCAATAATTTAATAACGGTACATTCGATCGATCTGAAATTTTGATACAATGCATTGTCATCCAAGATCTATCTGTGGTAAAAATTTGAGATCTCTAGGACCATCAGAAGTGGTTCAATTTTACGTTGGAAGATTTGAAAAAATCTTGGACAGACAATGCCACAGGAACGAAAGCGAGTTAAATAAAAACGTGGTAAAAACATTATTTTTAAAAACCACGTTTTTATAAGTGGACTAAAAAGAAGAAAATAATTTAAAACTTATAAGTTCAAGTACTTCGATTTAATATGACTAAAAACGTGGGGCGGGCGCTTATGAGGTTTAACATATGTGGTTCACTCATTCTCTCACTTATAGATCTCTCTTTTGCCTTCTAAATTAGAGATCTTTAATTTTTATACCAAACACCCGCCCCACGTTTTTAGTCATATTAACTGAAAGTACTTAAACTTAATAAGTTTTAAATTATTTTCGTCTTTTTAGTCCGCTTATAAAAACGTGGTTTTTAAAAATATTTTTTTTACTTCTATTTATTTTATTCTTTTTAGTCCACTTATAACAACCTGTTTTTTTTAAATCCCTTATATTAACTTCACCGCCGTCTCTGTCTCTCTGTCTCTCTCTCTGTCTGTCTGTCTTGGGCTCGGCGGGCGGAAAAACAGAAGTCAAAAATGACCCACTTCCCATGATCCGATCGAACTGAAATTTGGCACACGGACCCGTCTGACCTAACAATGCATCGTATCAAAATTTCAGATCGATCGAACGTACCGTAATTAAATTTATGCATTTTTAGTTTATCCTTATATGAGGTATGCAATTCGAATTCACGGTTGTTATTGTTTTTTTGCCACGTGAAATTTTGAGCTGACGCATTGAGGCGACCCAACGAAGCGACGGGCGCTTTTGTTTACATTTTACGCGTAACTCTGAGCTCGGTCAAGCGAATCGGTGACCAGACTTTTCCCCTCTCCCCCCACCCACCCCTCCCCCCACCCCCCCCACTAGGGTTATGATGCAAAGTTGAGTTAAGACAGATTCAGTCTGTAAATGTTTGAAAATAATCAATACTGTTAGTTATGTCTCATATATAAGGGATTTATAGTCAAAAACTTTGTTTTTACGGGTTTGTTTTTTTTAAATATTTTTTTACCTCTATTTATTTTACCAAACACCTCACAAGCGCCCGTCCAACTTTTTAAAAACATTGTGATGTGGTCACGGGGTGAACTCACGGATGTCAACAAAAGCAGACGGTACAGATGCTTATATATAGACTATAGATAAACTAACAAGTTCAATAATTTAATAACGGTACATTCGATCGATCTGAAATTTTGATACAATGCATTGTCATCCAAGGTCTATCTGTGGTAAAATTTTGAGATCTCTAGGAACATCAGAAGTGGTTTAATTTTACGTTGGCAGATTGGAAAAATTGTTGGACAAACACACAGGAACGAAAGCGAGTTAATAAAACGTGGTTAAAACACATTATGCCACATCCCTACTCAGCGAAGGCGAAGCTTAACATGATTAAATCACATGACTTGTACAACGACAATACTCTGTACTAGCGCGCGCGCACGCGCACACACACACACACAAACATATACACACACATGATGGGGATGTAAGGAGGAAGTAGAATCCGTGTCATCTGGAAGTATATCGCGGTACATTATACAAGACACTGATTCATCATCCAAAAGGTGGCGCAATCAAGGAAAGCCCCGCCCCGAACCCCCCACCCCCGCCAACGGGGCGTCTCGACTTCTGTCCATTTCATATTTAACACATTGATATGAAGAGGAAAAGATACAATTAGTTGAGCAGTTCAAAGTTTTAAAACAATTTATCCTATTTAAATTCCTAGCATTGATCCCATCGTATACACGACTTGTTATCAGAACAAGGAAAGATATTGTTATATAAAATGTGTTATGCTGACGCAGCTGCGTTTGGGAAGTACACAGAATTAGTTTCCCTTATAAACTCTTTGGGTGCAGAGATTATTTGTGTGCTACCTTTGTAAAGGCGAAGCTTTTTAGAACTGAGATTCTTTCCGACTCCATCTGTTTCTAATTCATTCTATTTTCTGTTTCTGGTGCGTTCTATGACTACCCCTATTTAAGGCAGGAAGGCGCTACACCGTTGTTTGGTTGTGGACTGTTGTCATCGGACAGACGCACTTCCTGTACTGCTGTACCAGTGCGCTGCTAATAATCTTCTACTGCTGTATCAGTGCACTGCTAAGCATCTTCATCAATATTTGTAAATAGATCTGCGTTTTACTGTTGTATCAAGAGCTTCATCAAGTGGCCCGAGTCAAGTGCGTGTAAGGGGACATAAGCACAAGACTTCAACAACAACATCGTCATCCAATCTAAGCCGTGGTGCCTTTTTATTATACCCTACATCATCATCATCATCATCAGTCCCGTGACCGTTGCGGTCGTTGGGGCGAGCGAATGGACACATCAACTGATAACGATCTCAACATTTGCCTATCTTGAGCGGCGGCCAATAATTCATGCAATGTCAGCCCTGTCCATTCCTTTATGTTGTCCAGTCAGCTTTTCCGTTGTGTACCTCTTCGCCGGCCCCCTTCTACAGTGCCTTGAAGGATAATTTTTGTCAGGGTATCATGTCGCAGTACATGATCGAACCATGCCGTCTTGCGTCTCTCAATTGTTGTTATGATGGTTTCTGGAGTTTATTCTGTCCCAGGCATATTCATTGGTCTTATGTTCTAAATAGGAGATCTGGAGAATTTTCGTCATGCATTTGTTTTCAAATGCCTACAGCTTGCTTTCAGTGGTTGCCATTAGTGTCCAGGTCTCACATCCGTAAAGGACGATGGTTTTAACGAGAGCTCTGTAAAGCCTGAGCTTTGTTGGCAGGCTAATGTTTTTGCTGTTCCATATTTTGGTCAACTTCGTCATTGCGGCCATTGCCATAGTATACCCTATATACCCCACCCAAAAAATTAAAGTTTATCTTGATTTGCCTAACATCCCCCTCCCCCCCCCCAAAAAAAAATGAAAGTTTATATTGATGTGCCTAACATCCCCCCCCCCAAAAAAAATGAAAGTTTATCTTGATGTGCCTAACATCCCCCCTCCCCAAAAAAATGAAAGTTTATCTTGATGTGCCTAACCCAAACAGAAAATTACATGAAAAGACGTTAAGACCCGGTACAGCCCAGAAGTCGTTCAGTAGCACAACTTCAACGGACTGGTGGTGATAACTGGTGCGTCCGTGACTAGCCACAGCTGAGAGACTACGTCCGGTGACCATGATGATTGCCTATCTGGAGTTCGTGAGATAACATCGGAAATAACCTTCACGTGATAACAAACTTCGATGTTTAAAGGGGGGAAAAAAACAGTCTCTGAATCAGATGAGAGTGGAACTGAATAGTTTTATATTTATAGTCACAGCCACTCGGTCACGGGACACACAGGTTTGCTGGTGGGTACTGAAGAGACCGTGGAGGGGGGTATGTTGTTGAGGGTAAAGTCAGTTGTGAAAAAAGTTGGACAGCGTTACAAGGGCGATGGGAGAGTTGGATATATAGGGAGAGTGAGAAGACTGAGGTGGAGGAGCAATCATTGAGAGAGGGCGAGGGGAGAGGCGCGAAAGAACATGGGAGAGTTATATTCGGAAAGGGGAAAGAGTGAGAGAGGGTGGGTAGAGAGAAAAGAGAGCTAGGGGAGATAAAAGGGAGAGTGAGGTGGAGGTAGGATTGAGGAAGGCGGGGAGGAAGGAAAGGAGAGAGTTGGAGAGGAAGGGGAGAAGAGAGAGAGAGAGAGAGAGAGAGAGAGAGAGAGAAAAGGTATCAGAGAGACAAGTCTAACTCCGCTTCGTGATGGGAACCAACTCCAGATTCTGAAACCTGGAATAATGGCAACACGAATGTCAGGTAGTTCACGCGATGACATTTAATGACACGAGTTAAGATCGCTAGCCAAGAGAGGACGTTAAGATCACTGACCAAGAGAGGACGTTAAGATCACTGACCAAGAGAGGACGTTAAGATCACTGACTAAGAGAGGACGTTAAGATCACTGACCAAGAGAGGACGTTAAGATCACTGACTAAGAGAGGACGTTAAGATCACTGACCAAGAGAGGACGTTAAGATCACTGACCAAGAGAGGACGTTAAGATCACTGACCAAGAGAGGACGTTAAGATCACTGACCAAGAGAGGACGTTAAGATCGCTGACCAAGAGAGGACGTTATGATCGCTGACTAAGAGAGGACGTTAAGATCACTGACCAAGAGAGGACGTTAAGATCACTGACCAAGAGAGGACGTTAAGATCACTGACCAAGAGAGGACGTTAAGATCACTGACCAAGAGAGGACGTTAAGATCGCTGACCAAGAGAGGACGTTAAGATCGCTGACCAAGAGAGGACGTTAAGATCGCTAACCAAGAGAGGACGTTATGATCGCTGACCAAGAGAGGACGTTATGATCGCTGACCAAGAGAGGACGTTAAGATCGCTGACCAAGAGAGGACGTTATGATCGCTGACCAAGAGAGGACGTTAAGATCGCTGACTAAGTGAGGACGTTAAGATCGCTGACCAAGAGAGGACGTTAAGATCGCTGACCAAGAGAGGACGTTAAGATCGCTGACCAAGAGAGGACGTTATGATCGCTGACCAAGAGAGGACGTTAAGATCGCTGACCAAGAGAGGACGTTATGATCGCTGACCAAGAGAGGACGTTATGATCGCTGACCAAGAGAGGACGTTAAGATCGCTGACTAAGTGAGGACGTTAAGATCGCTGACCAAGAGAGGACGTTAAGATCGCTGACCAAGGCACGTTAAGATCGCTGGACAGGAGACATTAAGATCGCTGGCCAGGAGACATTAAGATCGAAGACCAGGAGACATTAAGATCGCTGGCCAGGAGACAATAAGATCGCTGGCCAGGAGACATTAAGATCGCTGGCCAGGAGACATTAAGATCGCTGGCCAGGAGACATTAAGATCGCTGGCCAGGAGACAATAAGATCGCTGGCCAGGAGACATTAAGATCGCTGGCCAGGAGACATTAAGATCGCTGACCAGGAGACATTAAGATCGCTGACCAAGACACGTTAAGATCGCTGACCAGGAGACATTAAGATCACTGGCCAGGAGACATTAAGATCGCTGGCCAGGAGACATTAAGATCGCTGGCCAGGAGACATTAAGATCGCTGGCCAGGAGACATTTAGATCGCTGACCAGGAGACAGTAAGATCGCTGCCCAAGACACGTTAAGATCGCTGACCAGGAGACATTAAGATCGCTGGCCAGGAGACATTAAGATCGCTGGCCAGGAGACATTAAGATCGCTGACCGAGACACGTTAAGATCGCTGGCCAGGAGACATTAAGATCTTATCTTATCTGTTTACAGACGCTCCTTCTATACAGAAGATTATTGCGTCCTACGCTTATCTATGGTTTGTGTTTAGTCCTGCATTTTTATTAGAGATTTAAATGTTGATAAAGTGTTGGTTTTCCTGGATTCTTCAGGCAACCCATTCCACGCCCTAATTCCAGACGGGAAGAAGGAAAACTTGTATGTGTTTGTTCTTGCATACGGAATAAGAAAGGTGTTTTTATCCTTATGTCTATCTGAGGGTTGTATTAAGTTATCTTTGTGTTGTATTTCTAAATTAGAATTAATTGCTTTATGTATGATTACTACTTTGCTCTTGGTTCTTCTATCCTCTAGTGTTTCAAGGTTTAATGATTTAACTAATGGTGTTACTCTTGTCAGTTTCGAATATTCTCCAGTAATGAATCTGGCAGCTCTTTTTTGAATCGCTGGCCAGGAGACATTAAGATCGCTGACCAAAGGACGCTAGTTACGATCAATGTTCCATTTAAGCTGCGCGCATGCACGGCCGCGCAGATACCTGAGCGACGCCGCGCAGTAGTAGAGAAGAACCGCGCAGCAAATTTTATAAAATATTGCACAAAATATGTATGCTGCGCAACTTTGCACATGAATATTTTTACTTTGCACGCGGGCCAACGAATCCTAGATGAAACGTTTGTTAAGATCGGTGACTACAATAAACAAACTATTCCGCATACATGCACGGGCTAAGAACGTTGTTACACATTATAGTCTCTTGGGTCTTACTCTCTAATGACACTCTCTCCCTTGGTGAATAGAGCACAAGTTCATGGTTTTTAAAACTAAACAAAACAACTAAGATAGATAAGATTAGCCTAACGAAAGATCCAAACATCTAAGATAGATCAGCTAAGCGAAAGATCCAAACAACTAAGATAGATAAGATTAGCCTAACGAAAGATCCAAACAACTAAGATAGATAAGCTTAGCCAAAGATCCAAACAACTAAGATAGATCAGCTTAGCCAAAGATCCAAACAACTAAGATAGATAAGCTTAGCCAAAGATCCAAACAACTAAGATAGATAAGATTAGCCTAACGAAAGATCCAAAACAACTAAGATAGATAAGCTTAGCCAAAGATCCAAACAACTAAGATAGATAAGCTTAGCCAAAGATCCAAACAACTAAGATAGATCAGCTTTGTCAAATGAAAGATCCCCTAAACCAGGGGTGGGCAAACTACGGCCCGCGGGCCACATGCGGTACATGTTGCGATCTTATGTCAATGTAAATTTTGTTTGTTTAGAATTTTCGCTATATTTTAAAAATTTCATTCCGAGCATTTGATTCAAATCTAAGTATATTAAATCGGTTTTATGGCTCAAGAATTGATTTAATAGTGATTATTAGTCATTATTGTTAACATTCTTATTCGAAACTATATTTCAGCTCAACAGGGAGCGGCTTTTGTTTATGATTTACATTTTGGCGGTTTTGTAAATATTGTAATTTAAAAGCGAATAGACGTTGATTCAACCATGAGTGCTGCCAAAAAGAGAAAGATTGAGTACGAATGTCATTTTTATGACCAAAGTATTGCTAAATATTCCTTCACGAGAGTTGGCAGCAGAGCAGTCTGCTTGCTGTGCCGAGAGTGTGTGAGCGTCTTTAAGGGGTACAACTTAAAAAGACACAACGAAACAAAGCATTTGGATTTCAGGCACAATTTAACGATCGAAGAGACAAAATGGAAATGCCAGGAGTTTGTTATTAATTTAAAGAAGCTGCAAACTGTTTTCACCAGACTTTAATTCAAGATGCTGCAACCGAAACAAGTTTGGTGCTGTCATATTAGATTGTCAACTGGAACAAGTCTTTTTTTGACAGCAAGTTCATCAAGGAATGCTTGTCAGATGTAGCAAGAATTATGAGCCCAGAACAGAAAACAAAATTTGATAGCATTTCTTTATCAGGAAGAACTGTACACATGCGTGTTGAAAAAATTAGTGAAAATTTAAAGCACCATCTTTGAGTTGCAAGCAAAGAATTTTGTGGTACTCTCTTGCGTTGGTCGAAAGTACCGATGTACAGGACACAGCACAATTGTTGGTATTTATACGGGGAATAAACACTCGTTTTGAGCTTACCGAAGAATTACTTAGTGTTGAGCCACTCAAAAACACAACTACAGGACAGGATTTATTCAATGCTGTTGAGAACTGTGTTGAAAGAACTGGATTGTTGTGGAACAAGTAGGCAAAGTGTAAGAACCGATGGAACGCATTCTTTGACTGGGAAAAACGTAGTTCTTGTGAAGTTGATAAAAAATTAAATTAAAGAAGACTTCATGAACTTGGAACCACTTTTCAATATCGTCAGTTCGCCATTTAGTGCAGAAGCTGATTCAGCCGCCCCAGAGGATATACAGTCAGAGCTGCTTGACCTACAAGCAGATTATGACCTGAAGGAGAAGTTAAAGTCAGTTCTTCTGCTGGAGTTATATGGATGTTTTCCAGCGGCAGCATTTCCACACTTAAAAACACTTTGCGGCCAGACTTTGTCACTATTTGGGTCCACATAAATCTGTGTTCAAGCTTTTTCTTGTATGAAAATAAATAACAGTTAGAACAGGTCAATGTTGACTGACTTTGAGTAAGAACAGGTCAATGTTGACTGACTGTGAGTAAGAACAGGTCAATGTTGACTGACTGCAATTTTAATGCAGTCCTGCGAATCACAACCAGTATTTTAAATTGGTTCCACAGTTCAAGAACATTATCCAAAATTGTGAACAGTTACATACCTCTCATTAATTATAATTGTACTATATGGTAAGCTTGTATGTAAATTACGTTCCTACTTCTTCATAGTCATCATGACTGGTAAAAATATTTTTTTGTTGAAATGATATTGAGTAGTAAAATCTTATTATCAAATAAGAAATTTTTTCAGTTCATATTTAAAATGTAATATACATGTGTAATAGAGTGTGAATGTGAAATAAAATGACAAGTACATGGTTATAATCATTAATCCATACGTTCTAAATTGTAATTAAAGTATACAAAATATGTTTGCGGCCCGCCTATAACAAAAAAGTTTTCTATGCGGCCCTCCGTAGAAAAAGTTTGCCCACCCCTGCCCTAAACTCATTAAACGTAATCGTTTTTGTTATCAGGCGATTAAAATAATGGATATTTTTGGATTTAAATTTCTTTTTAAAATAATTTAGTGTATGGTTGGGTTTTTTAGGGTCGGCGTTGTATGGACGGGTGGGGGGGGGTAGCAAAATCAAATTAAATCGCTTCTATGAACCAGGATACACCAGATAATTGTGTCATGTTTAGAAGGAAGTTGGAGAAGGGAAGTAATAAAGGCAGCACAATAGAATCGGCTGTCACTAATACCACTTCCCCCTCCCCCACCCAAACGCTTACAATCAAAGGAGAATACAAGGGAGTGACATATAGCATGTTTAAAGCTACGGGTATGTACGGGAAGACAAGGGTTAAACCCACTAAGAAATCAGGTGGGGATGGGGGGGGAGAAGGGTTAAACAAAACAAACAAATGTGGTGCGGGATAAGAAGGGTTAAACCAAAAAAGAATGAGGTGCCGAAAGACAAGGCTTTAACGAACTAACAAAGGAGGTGCGGGAAGGAGGAGGATTAAACATATAAAGAAAATGAGGTGCAGGAAGACAAGGGTTAAACCAACTAGCAAATGAGGCGTGGGAAGACAAGGGTTAAAGTGACAAACAAGCAAGGTGCCAGAAGGCAAGGGTTAGAGCTCAGACCACCAGTGTATGTATGTCAAAACAACAAGGAACTATCCGGCAAGCTCTGATATTGTAAACTTTGAATTAAGATTGGTGGGACTTATTCACATGATGCTTTATGTATGCATTAATTTGTTGTTTGATTTTGTTCCCCTTGTAAATGGGAGGTGTTAGGTATCACCTATACCTAACCATAAATGAATGTGATAGCAGAAGGCCACATCCCAGTGGGTCTCAAAGTTGTGAGGTTTCATGCCTTCTGCCAACCAGCATATGGCCTTGAACTTTCAGATTCTAAATAAGATCCACTCAAGTTGCTCATTTTTATTACAACAAGAAGAAATCATCATCATCAGATCAGAGGCACAGAGCCTTAAAATGGTAGATGGGAAGAAAATGTTAGTCTCAATGTGCTTGTTTACAGGACAATACATGTCAAATACATTTGACTGGCAAATATCAGTACCAAGTGCAG
The DNA here is from genome assembly GCA_944989445.1 of Ampullaceana balthica. Classification (NCBI taxonomy): domain Eukaryota; kingdom Metazoa; phylum Mollusca; class Gastropoda; family Lymnaeidae; genus Ampullaceana; species Ampullaceana balthica. The sequence goes on from CALYLW010000677.1 coordinate 518,051, forward strand.
GGGAATGGCATCAGGCACTGAAAGTCAACACAACTTGGGCAATAGCCAATAGACCCTGGACCCCCACACAAACTGATCAATAGCCAATAGACCCTGCACCCCCACCCAACCACCCCCTGAATCAAATACAAACTGTGCCAGTTAATGTTACCATGTTAATTTATGTTTAAGTACCAGGGAGTTGAGTGCATTCAACAGAGTTCGGTTGCGAGGTAATTTATGAATGACTGTCAGTTTAGACAAATTCACTTACGGTATTAATGGACATACTAGTTGAAGAAATAAACTGAGGGAAATCATCTGGTGGTCTGGAGGCTGGCGGTTTTCAAGTCCACCCAACTGCTTGATTAATAAATGGCAGCCTATAATCCAAATGTCATCCAAATGTCCAGTAATCCAAAAGACATTCAATGATCAAGCATCTGAGGTAATAAAAAAATAATTACAAATAAATGATGTGTAAATGTATTATTGTGTGGCATGGCACAACAAAACTATTTAAAAAATAATCTACAAGGTTAAGGTTGATTGATGCATGATGCACATATTTTCAACCCAGGCACTCAGTATCATGGTAATACATCCTTGATAGATGATCAAGCTGATGATGAAAGTTTACGAGCGATCACAAGTACAGGATAACTTTTCAAACACTAAATCTAAATGGTTGATAAACGTTGATATAATCTGTAAGGGATGATAATAGTGTGTTCTAGATCATTACAACAAAGAACAGTTAAAGGTTTCGAATGGTGTGCAATTCTACATGGGTCTGTGTTGTTCTCCTTGATGTAGAGAATGGAAAATGTTAATCCACATCATCATCACCAAGAAGATAGCATCAAAAGCCATGTCAGGGGTCTTGATACCAGACATTGGGAATAGAAGGATACTTAAGAATTCCACTTCAATTTAAATAATAAGATCACTTTGTTTGGATGATTGCACATTAAGACACGGGTCTAACCCCACTAACAATTAAGCAAGTCAAAGTTTTTGGTACTTAACAGCATGCATCATTTTTTTATTTAAATTTTCCCATTTTTTTCACCTCAAAATTTGATCCATGAAATAAATAGTGTAAACTTTTAAACTGTATCCAGATTTTTGTTAGTATTTAATTTTTTCGATTTTATAATCAAAGATGTTGATAGAAAAGGTTAACTTTGAAATCAAAGGGTAAATAATTGATGTTGCAGGGTTTCAAGGTTCAAAGGCTTATTTTAAGTCTGATTTTCAAAATGTAACAAACTAAAGTTGATTGAAATCCTTCGAACACTAGTTAACTTTTAAATTTTAATTACAATTAGTGACCAGTCTATTACAATGATATCACACTATTTTGTCATAGTTTGACCTCCCCCACCCCAATAATCATTACATTCTTTTTATTGTAAAACTAAATACTCTAAAAAAACCTTCACAATTTTTTTTATCTAATCCTACTTTTGTGTAGCACCATTAATTAATGGATCGTCCTTTTGGAGTAACTCCTCTGGCATTGTGTAAAACTTGTTTTAATTTAACAAGATACCAAACTTGAGGATTTAGGTTTTCAATATAGCTATTTAAAATTTAACTTAAAAGTTTTAAGGGTATGGCCCAAGGCATAAGGTTAATTAATAAGTGTAGGTCTATAAACAAGTATTTAGTAGGCTAAACCCTATTTTAAATAGTATTAGTCTATCTATAATTTTTTACAGCTTATTTAAACATTTATATTACACATAGGGCCTTACTAATTATACAATAACTAGGCTTTAAAAAACATACTTAATTTAAAAAAGTGTAAATGTAGCTTGCAAATAAATATTAAAATTCTAAATAATGGTAATTTGATTCAGTTATCTTGATCATTGATTTCATTCAAATATACTTGGGTCGTCTACCCTTTATGAAATTTGTTGATGGGGTTTTATGGTAATTTAATAAAGACAAATTCTGAATTTGGAATAAATTTTAATGTTAAAAATGGCAAAAGGGAGAGGTGGGTTTATTATCTCTGGTTCTCAAATTCCCCCTCTCCAAAAAGTATCTTTAGTATTTAGTTATAACTTAGTAAGATATACTTTTTAATTTGAATTTAAGTCATGATTTGACTTTGACTCATTCAATTTTCTATCTAAAGCTTAGGTACTAGGCCAATATTTAAGTTTAAGTTAGTATTCATAGAACTAACTATTCTTTTTTAATATTAAAATAATGAGAAGCGTTATTCGCACGGCTTTGGCCGTGAGAATAACGTCTAACGTTATCCTCACGGTAAACCGTGCGGATAATGCCTAGCATTATTCTCACTGCCACACGGTTTTTACCGTGAGAATGATCATGATACCGAACGATATCTAAATTCTTATTACTGCTTATTATTTATGTAGCATTGCTTATTGACATCTATTGTTTTGAAGGTTTCAGACCTTAAAGCTACATAATCAGAGTGGGATACATCCATTTTGTTTATGTAGTACCCTACGTGTCGGGTTGTCACAGTAAGATGCCAAATGAAATTTCTCACTTAAAAACAAACAAAATAAGAATCAAACAACTAGTAACGAAATATAAAATGAAATTGTCTTTAAAATATTTATTTATCTTCTAAGTCTAAGAACATTAAAATAGATGAATAAACTTTTTTTTAAATATCTTCAGTCAGTAAATTTATTTAGCATGGGTAAAAAATATCTGGCAAGCAGGGTGTTAGAAAAAGAAAATGGATGTATCCTGACCAGATTATGTATCATAACATATAGAGCCAAAAAATGCCTCAGAAATTAATAAAATTAATTATTAATAAAACTTAAAAAATTAGTGCTATAATAGCTAAAATATAATATATATTAAAATTAATGCATTTAATAAATTAAAAACGTAAGTTCTCATTCTCACGAGAAAATTAAAATTTGCTGCGAAATAATATACGTGCTGCGTGCTAAAAACTGCAGGATTACCAAGTTACAAATATTTTTTTTAAATTGTAGCCTAAATACAGTTACAGACAAAAGGTAAAAGTAGGCCTTCGGTAAAAGTATGCCTAAAACAATACGTTATGCCTAACTCACCAACTCCAACCACAAAGACTAGACTTCAAATCTTCAAAGTCAAAGAGAATGGAGAAGAAACATTTTATAATAAAGATAGTACTTGGACTTGAATAGACAGGCCTAGGACTAAGAGTAAGAGGTATTTATTATTACTATTTTTATTTTATGTTTTTTTTTGTTAGAGACTTATTACTTGTACTAGTACTAGTTTACTTAAGTTTATTACTAGTATTAGTATTACTTAAATTACTAGTAATACTAGTAATAGTTAATAGTTACGGCACGGTTTAGGTTCTCCTTACTTCACTATTCAGTTTCACTTTGAGTGACTTTGTGAACTTTGTCTACTAAGTCTACTCTACTTCTAATTCTACTACTTACCTTTATACTTTATTAAAACTTAGAATACTGCCTAAAATATAAGAAGGGATCATATTATAATTATATTCATTTTTAGGTAATTATTATTGTTTAAATTGTTAGCACACACTTTTTTTACAATTAAATAGCCAAAGAAGTTTGTTTCACTTTTACTACTCTTAGTCTTAAGTACTCTTAACATTGAGCTATCTATGAGGGTAGTTTAGTGTGTACTGGTTTCAGCACCCTCTTTCAATAAATCATTCGTCAAATTGAATTTTCAATCTCGAAATTTTCCATTTGAAATTCAATCATAACACGTTTTAACTATAATTAAAATTAGCTTCAAAACTTTAACCTCAATTGTGAAAATTTGCCTTGAAATTTAAAAATAATAATAATTATTATATTTTGGTTTTAGAGGAAAATAAATTTAAACGAACTAGAGTTAGAGTGCACAAAAAGTAGACATTTTAATGAATGGATGTTACTAGCGTTGTCGTAACGCTAGCCTGTAAACTGCTACTACATGTCGTAGCAGCAGACGATTCCGCGGGATGTTGCTAGCGTTACGACTAGAGCTGTCAATGTTGTTGAAAAATGCTGCCCGGGTACCCGTCCAAATTTCGAACGGGTACCCGGGTTACCCGCTCAAAGCATCGCATAATTTCACCTTATGACCGCTATACTATGATACCTAGCCACCTTCCATGCACCTCATATCACACAGTAGCCACACGGCCGACGTCTTACGGGTCGTACATAAATGACCTCAAGCGATTTTGTCCGATTTTTACCCCCCCCCCTTTTCGTCACACGTCACAAGAACTTTGACTATCCTCCAATATGACGTCACAAAGCTTTTGCCCCCCTCCCCAAATAAAAGCTGTACTTTCGTTTTGAAAATGAGCATGTTGTCATTTAATTTTGTATTTAATGGGAAGTTGAGCTCTAAAAATCGCTACACGCTTAAATCCATGTAAAGCGTCATTAAATAAATTGTAAGCAATGAAATACTTCAGTGTAACTTTTTATTTAAAGTTGCGCGTTTTTATGTGACGTCACATTTTTAAACACATCCCTCCCCCTCGTCACAAATGTGAGACCCCCTCCTCACCTAGGTGCGTAACGTCATTTATGGACGGCCCCTTATCCATCTTACACTGTTACTGTTAGTAACTAATTTATTGACTTTAAAAACGGACAAATTTTGGTGTATTATTAAAATTATTAAAATCAGTTTTTTGGGCAAGGGACACGGGGTAATGAACACACGAAACACAATGGAATGGAAGGAGCAGAAGGGGGTGGGGCGTAGATAAAATCATCGAAAATCGGAAACCCAATGTCGGCATATTTCAAAGATCAAAGTTAATTTAAAAGAAATTAATTAATTAACAAAACCAAACACGGCCTCTTTCATCTCTATGCAGTCTACCCACAAGGCCGACGTCTAACCCGTCTTACACTGTTAGTAACTATTTAATTTATTAACCTTAAAACTGACAACCTTGTACTTGTACGCATTATTAACATCAGTTTTTCTAGGTCAACGCGTGTTAATGAACACAAGAAACACGAGCGAATGGAGAGGGTGAGGTTACAGTATAGGAGTGGATGGGGGAGATAATTGGTAACAATCGATAACTCAATGTCGGCATATTTCAAAGCAATATTAGTGTCAAATCAGGGGTGTTTTTTAACAACAACAAACACAGCCTCTGTCATCTCTATACAGTCCATCCTTATTTTCGGCAGGGGAATTTTGTTTTCCTTATTTGATTCGGTCAAAAAACCAAAATCTTCTTGTATTTGCGATTTGTTTCATTTTCAGAGAAAAAAAGATGTATCAAAATACATCTCCTTAAAGATGTATTTCACAGCATATATTTGAAACAAACATTTTCATTTGAAAAATTGTTTCGCGAGCCGCAAATAAAACTTAACAAAAGCCGTAGGCCAGCCGAAGTTTGGTTAATATAGATATTGAAACATCATTTTCACGGGTACCCGGGCGGAATTTAACTACCCGGGTAATCTTACGGCAACGGGTACCCGGGTGACAGGCCTAGTTACGACATGAACTGTCGTAGCTGCAGACGATTCGACGGGATGGTGCTAGCGTTACGACATGTCGTAGCTGCAGACGATTCGGCGGGATGTTTTTAGTGTTACGACATGTTTTCTTGTTGTTTTTTTTTAATTAAATTTTAAAAAAACTCGCCAGGAGCTAGATTAGAACCCACGTATCGTTTTTAAAATCAAAGTTGTTGTTCTTCCGTCGTAGTTGACGATGAACACTCTCAACAGTCTATACAAGTAAGATGGAATCAGCGCGCTTTTTTTCATATTTTTTTAATTAAAAAAAATATTTTTAAGTCGACTAATTCAAGCTATGGCTATACTATACATGAATTGATTATTTTAGCTTTTCAAACGCTTGCGAACATTTATTTCGTGCACCTCGCTTGTTAATCAAATCATTATGTTTAATTATTATTAATATGCTAATAAAATTTGTTGTTTTAATTATTGAATTAAATTATGCATGAATGTTTCGTTTGTTTGGTTTTTTTCCCCTCTCATACATTTTAAATGTTACTGGCAACAATGGTTTTAGGCCTATCTTCATTTTTTTAAAAATTAACATTTCATGGCGCCTTTCCCTTTTTTGAAAAATCTAATTGAATATACGCTGACATGAAAAATTATTTAAAGAATAGGACAAGACTACAATTGTGGGAAACATCGTTTGACTTCCCAAATGTTGCTTGTCGTATTTCCGAACTTTTATCTGTAGCTCGGGTTGCCTTCGCGGCGTCTTAAGACATTCAAAAGAACATTTGTTCTGGTATCGCAATTTTTAAAAAAAATTAATTAATCAGCGCAGTTCATTTTAAAACAGTACGGTCATCCTTATTGGATTTTGTCAATGTTGGATTGTCCGCTTTCCATGCATTCATCTATTGTTATGAAGCACGGATTGTGTTCCGTTTAATCTGCATTCAAAAGAACCTCTGACCTCGTCGCGCCCTATTATTTTATTTTAAACCAGCCGTATTTCTTTTGAAAGACGTAAATATATATGAGTAGCACAAAGTTGCGAATGGTGGCAACCTTGTTGCATTAGGCCAATCTTTACAGAGTCGACAAATCGGATTTCACAACTTTTAAAACACATTTCGGTCACTATACTCCAAAAAGACTAGAGCGCAAACTTTCTCAACCATGGAAGACCAACTGTATGATCAGCTTTTACAATTCTACTCTTCAACGAAAGTTAAGTACCCCCAGTGGATCCATGACTAACCTTCAGAGAAACGGTCAAATGCCAAGTAACAATTTTGACAAACTGCAAAGCCCTTTGAAGCAAAAGAAGGAATTGATTATTCACCATGGTGAAAAGGAAGTTCTCAATAAAAGGTGCTTGCCAAATTTCCCGATGACGTTTCATGTCAACCCAAATTCATCGCATGGAACCCCGGTGGATTGGTCCCTACCTCGTGGTAGAATCATTGAACACGGGAAGAGTTAAGCTAAAGAATATATCGACTGACAAAATACTCAGAAACACCTACAATATCAGTAATTTAAAAGTTTACAGCAATAAACAGGGTTCTTCGCCCAATCAGTGCCCCGATGATTCTGTTAAAGGTACTGTCAATGGGGTAGGTGGTCATTATTTCTTGGCCCACTCCATGCACCTTAGCACGTGAGCAAGTCGCGATGCAGCTTTCTGGTGGCTTCTCGCCGCGGGAGCTTCATCCTATCTGATCTGGGACACCATCTTGGACATTACATTGGTTCAGGACATGTTCCTACTGACTATATTTCCACAGAAATATCCAGGAAGAACTTTTTTATTCTGACATTTATTACCCAGTTCACGATCAAGTTCTTAATGGGGTACGAGCTTTTCCCATAAAGTTAAGGACCACTCGCTTTCGTCTCATATCTGGGGGACTCTGCTAATTTTAATCAATATTACTCTTTATTTTTCATTGCACTACATTTTATAGTTTTCTTCACCTGAAAAATAAAATATGGAATGAAATTTTAGATTTGCCAACAAAAAACAAAAGCAAACAAAATAACTAACTAACGCTAAAAATGGTAAAAAAAATAATGATTGTGTCTCAAGAAATATTAACAAACGTTGGGCAATAGAAGATTGTGTTGAAAAACAAAACACTCCTTGAAGATCCCAACAACAACATATGTAGTGAAAGAAAGGTGGAAATTATCTAGTCAGAGTAGCTAGCATTGCCTTGACGCGTACGTGGGTGGGTGGGGGTCAGTTTGCGATCTCCGTTCTCAGACCTCTGCTGACAGGTGGGGAAAGGATGTGCCTGTTCGATTGTTCCCGTTTATACACACACTAGGTCCCACAACTATTCCATTGTCAAGGAGAAGGAGAGTGGTAACAAGGGGTCGGGGTGATTTCATCTCAGTTTGAACGTTTCAAGCAAAAAAAATCCTCAAAATGTCACGCGTCAAAGTCAACTGGTTTTAATTAAATTTAGGCGAAATTTAAATTTTATTATTTGAATATTTATTTATTTATTTTATTTTGCAACCGTCTTATAAACATTTAACGCCCTCCTCAAATAAAATAAAATTAATTTAAAAAAAAACTTTGTTAGTTTTAAAACAAATTCTGATTTGGCGGTTTTCAAATAGTGAATTTCGTTTAGCTTCCGTTTCCCATTCAAAATAAATTAGTTATAGTAAACAGGCATGTAGTGTGTGTTGTAATGTAGTGTAATTTACCCTGTCCTGTATGTGGATAGTTATTGAAATTGGGCAGTTGAGGATATTTTAAAAGAGTCTATCATAATTCAATGTTTTCTGCTTGGGAACCTGCATAAAAGCTAATGATGTAAGTAAGTTTAATTTATTTTTGTGTTTCCCAAAAGTACAGTAAACTATGTGATTATGCGCTTTGAATGTGTACAATTTTTTCCTAAACAATTTTTTTTATTAAGTCTTCGATTTCAAACACATCGACACCAAATAGTTTAATCGTCGAAGAAAGTTGTGGGTGTTAGTATTAGGCGAAAATAAAATATCACTTTCAATTTTATTCAAAGGTAGGTCACTCATATAAAATTAAATATATTAAAACTAGCAGACTATACGCAATTTTAAAATCTACATCTAAAGAAAGTTAAAATCTAAAAGTTTTATTATCATTTGAGCAATTGACTTAGTATGAATTACTATTATTTAAGTATTAACTAACGCCAGAATATTGGAAGTCTTAACAAGTCTTGTTGATCGATTTATAACAATAGGATTCGCCTGAATAAGAGCCCACATGCACTGTGCTGTCTATAACTATAACAATAAATTTGGCTGCACGTATGTTCAAATAATCTTGCTACTGGTACTTGGCTACTAGGCTGTGAGCCCGGTTCCCTGCTGGGATACAGCGCTATACAAATTATCAATTATTATTATTATTATTATTATTATTATTATTATTATTATTATTATTATTGGGCCTTTCAATCATGTGGATCCGCCAGGTGCCAATTAATGTAACTGCTAACTTAATCTCCGCAAATAAAAAGCAAAGTAAAGGCATCATTAACATTACGTTACAGAAACTTCAATTGTGTGTAGGTGTTATCAATATCAATAACTCTTTACTCTATGATCCACCTAAGTTGTACAAAATGGACCTTTAGTTAAAGGCGAAATACTATTTTTTTTTAAACAATAATTATCCGTGTTGATGTCACTAACATTTAATATTAAATCCACTCTCCGTTCTAACCTTGCCTGTTGGGTCTAAAATGGCGCCCCCTAAAGACGCCCTCGATGAACACTAAAAAGGTGTCACTAGAGCAGAAAAAAACATTGCTAAGCACGTAACTTCTAATCAACACCAAACTGCTTGTTCAATATCCTATTTCAAATGATGGAACTGTAATAGTTGTATATGGCTTAAATCAATCACTTGCATCTGAATTATCGGCGACAATTGATAATGAAGTTAAGTCTGCAAAATTCTTTTCTTTAATTATTGATTCAACCATTGATATATCTAGAATTGATCAGATGTCAGTTTCTTTAAGTTAATTTTTTATAAAAATCAGGACACATGTTGTGGAAATATTTAAAGGCTTTTATGGATAGCGAAGACAATAGTGCGCTCGCCTCGCAAGCTGAGGGGCGTGGGATCTCGCCCACGTTAAAGCCACAATAATAACGCTAAGAAAGTCCTCCGCTGACCTGGAAGTTTTGAGTAAATTTAATTGGTTACCTTGTAGTAGTTTTAGTTTCAAATTAGTTTTGTTAAAGTTGGGTAAACAATTCATTAATAAAGGATATGTCATTTTTTGGGGAGTTAATTGTGATGCTAATTGTCTTTGTTTTCCAGGAATTTGGACAATGAATCAAAAAGAGTATAAGATCTATTTAAATATGTACGTGATGATAACCAGCGTACTTCTGTGTGAATAAAAAATCCATTATAGTCTTCTTCTTCATTTTCCAAACAATAGTGAGCAAATAATCTCTCATCAAGTCATTCCTTTTGATTTTATTAACTGCTCTAATGACATAATGTAGTGATCCATGCAAACTTTCACTAAGATTTTTTTGGATTATTTGAAGTGTATGTGTATTGCTTTAACTTCAAATATACTTTTTTAATTCAGTAAATAGTGTATATGTATTGCTTTAATTAATTCAGTAAATAGTGTATATGTATTGCTTTAATTAATTCAGTAAATAACTATTTAAATAACGTTTCACGTTTCGTATCTGTTTCCAAACATTTAGGCATACTTCAAATATTCATTAACACCATATTGTCGGCATTGTTTCTTCGGCTCACTCAGTTCTGGAATTACCTATTTGCTTAGCAAGCTATAACTTAGGGCCCCTGCCTTCTTGGGGGCCCCCGGAAGTTTTTTTTCATATTTGTCACTGCTATAGATTATCTAGACTTCAAAAGGTCCTTAAATTTGCTTAGGGCCCCATTAAGTCTCAATCCAGCCCTCGGCTCACTCATTCTCTTATCAGTTGTAACAGACCACTGTTAAGAATTATTAACGTTTTCAATGGAATGCTACAGTAAAGCCCTATTGAAAACATTTGATGATAGGATACAATTTAGATAAATATAACTTCCCAACACATCGAATAATACACAACCCTGCAACCCTCGTAGATTCAAGTTAAAAACTTGTATATTTCTACTTATAATTATAGGGAATTCGGCATTTCATCTGCATCAAGCTTGAAATTTCAACAAACCAAGTATTTAGATTGGTTATAGATGTGGGAATTACAGTAGTTCTAATTCTTTTTTTACGTAAAACAACATTGTATCAATGAAGGATAGCACCTAATGTGGTATTTAATTAGTAGAAGAAGCATTCACATACTATTTTATTTATTATTATTTATGTTAATTTCAATAATAATAAAAAAAATTAATGAGTTTTATTATTTGATTTTTAAAGCTTTGCGCGGACCCCCTGGCGTTGTTCAGGGACCCCCAAAATCAGTTTTTATTTTCCACGGACCCCCTGAAAGGTCCCGCGGACCCCTGGGGGTCCGTACGGACCACTTTGGGAACCACTGCTCTATAGTCTATGCTCTGCAGTAAGCTCACCATAGATGAGCCTCTTGTGGAGGTGATGGTTGGGCATGCTCACTACATGCCCCGCCCAGCGTAGTTGGCTCTGCATGAGGCTAGTGTGGATGCCGGGTAGTCCTGACCTGGCTAATATTAATATTTCGGTGTCTGGAACTTTTTCCTGCAATTTTATATTGAGATTTTTTATTAGGCTTTTGGTGTGGAAGTGGTTCAGCAACCTCGCATCGCGTTGGTATACGGTCCAAGTTTCACATGCATATAGCTAGGTGGGGAGCACTACAGCTCTGTATACTTTTAGTTTTATTTGGGTGTTGATTCCCTTTCAGTTCCAGACACACTGTCATGCAATCTGCGAAATGGTGCGCTGGCCTTGGAGATTCTCACGTTCACCTCGTCATCAATATTGGCTTTCTAAGACAGTGTGCTGCCAAGGTAAGTAAAGCGGCTCACTGTGTTTATTTTGTTGCCGTTGATGATTATATTAGTCTCAGTATAGGATTTGCCTGGGGCTGGCTGGTATAAGACTTCTGTCTGTTCTTTGTGCTGATGGTGAGTTCACAGTTAGAGCACGCACTGTAAAATTTACCAACGCTTAGTTGCAGGTGTGCTCCGGAGCACTCGTTAAGGACACAGCCATCCGCAAAAAGAAGTCAAGGATGCTGTCTGATTTGACCTTTGTTTTTGGTTTAAGCCTCCTGAGGTTGAACAACCATCAGTGCGATACCTAATGTTATTGCTATTCCCGAAGGCCTCTGTAAGCATGGTTGAGAACATGAGGCTAAACAATGTTGGGGCCAGAACACATCCTTGCTTAACGCCATTTTTGACAGGGAATGGCGAATGGTTTAGAGGCCTTTCCCTTGTCCAGGACTCGAGTCTGCATCCCATCATGGAATTGCCTAACAATGGCTATATACTTGTTTGGACACCCATACTAGGCCATAATCCTCCATATAGACCTTCTCTGCCGACTTTGTCGAAGGCTTTTGTCAGGTCTATGTAAATGGAAAATCAAAGTATCGTCCATCACTATCACTTCATCTACCGAAGCTCATGTCAGAGCGCGATTTTTAAAAATTATATCAGTTTGTCATTAAATGGACACCAATCAAGTTTTTTTTAACCTTTAAAATTCATTAATCGCCTTTCCTATTAATCGTGAAATTTGATTATGATAATCAATGATTATTATTAACATAATTAAAATACAGCTTTAGTCGGAACAGTAATAACATAGTAACACAGCGGTTCCCAGACTGTGGGTCGCGACCCCCTTCAAGGTGACGTCATTTATGGAATGCCCTTTACTTTATACGCATATATATTATATACATACTAGAGATAACACGCCAAAAATGACGGAATCTTTTTTGGTTCAAACAGCACTATAAAACAAAATCGATCGCAGCGCCACCTAACAGCACTACATCCATACAGACAATGGAAATCAATAACATAAGTAACTTATCCTTGTTTTATAAATACGAAATATTAAACTTTCTGATGTGTACACAAAGTATTTCATAATTATAAATCCTCAAATCCTATTTTTACATCGTTCCCTTTTCAAAAATTAAAATATAAGCTAAAAGCAATGACGTCATGTACTATTTTTTTACAGCCCGTCTTTAACTTTAATTTATAATTATTTTGAACACCTTTTTGCGCTCCTTCCGGTGCACGCCTTGTATTAAAAATATAAGCTCAAACTTTTATAATAAAGGCGAAAAGGAATTTAATTTTAATGGGTAAGCCCGAAAAAAAACCCATCAAGAGAATAAAACAAAATCGATCGCAGCGCCACCTAACAGCATTACAAATTACATCCATACATACATACAGACAACGGGAATTGTGTATATTGACTAGCTGACCCGCGGCGTAGCATACGCCGCTAATGATTTAGTGACGGGTGAAGACTTTCTGAAAAGATACAGTTGTCAAAATGGGGTGGGTTTGGACAAACGACTGTGAGTGAATGAAAAGAAGGAACTCTAGAGAGACCCGCGGCGTAGCTTACGCCACAGACTTGCTCATCATAGAAAGTGCAAAGAACGGTTGGGGGGGGGTGAGAGTACATACACAAAAAAGCAGCACTAAGTAAATAAAAAATAGCGAGTAAACGTAAAGACATGCACACTGAGGTTGTTGTTACCCGCCTCCGATTTATTAACCGACGTTCACTCGCGTTGTTTTGATTTATTCGTGCTGTAGTTTGTGTCCGTTCTTTTTCCACTCTCTTTGCACTCCCCATGAGCCAGTCTGCGGCGTATGCTACGCCGCGGGGCGTCTAGTTTCATAATAATTATAAATCCTCAAATCCTATTTTACATCGTTCCCTTTTCAAAAATTATATATAAGCATAAAACAATGACGTCATATAATATTTTTATACAAAATCGATCGCAGCGCCACCTAACTTACATACAGACAACGGGAATCAATATAAATAATTAACATAAGTAACTTATCCGTGTTTGATAAACACGAAATATTAAACTTGCTGAAATGTACACAAAGTATTTCATAATAATTATAAATCCTCAAATCCTATTTTTACATAGTTGCCTTTTCAAAAATTATATATAAGCATAAAACAATGACGTCATATAATATTTTTATACAAAATCGATCGCAGCGCCACCTAACTTACATACAGACAACGGGAATCAATATAAATAATTAACATAAGTAACTTATCCGTGTTTGATAAACACGAAATATTAAACTTGCTGAAATGTACACAAAGTATTTCATAATAATTATAAATCCTCAAATCCTATTTTTACATAGTTCCCTTTTCAAAAATTAAAATATAAGCATAAAACAATGACGTCATATAATATTTTAATACAACATCGATCGCAGCGCCACCTAACAGCATTATTCCATACATACATACATACATACATACATACATACATACATACATACATACATACATACATACATACATACATACATACATACATACCTACCTACCTACCTACCTACCTACATACATACATACATACATACATACATACATACATACATACATACATACATACATACATACATACATACATACATACATACATACATACATACATACATACATACATACATACATACATACATACATACATACATACATACATACATACATACATACATACATACATACATACATACATACATACATACAGACAGACAGACAGACAGACAGACAGACAGACAGACAGACAGACAACGGGAATTATGTATATTGATATAGACGCCTAACATAAAATATTAATAGATATGGGTTTATATTTATTTTAGGGCTGTTATCGATTAATTTAAAATTAATCGTTAACTTTTGAAAAAATACTTAATTAATTAATCGTTAATTTCGATTAAAGCCGAAATTGAAATTTATGGTGTCATAAGTAGCATTTATTAAAACGTACTTGTCGAAAATCGAAATAACACTGGAATGTCTTCTTTAGATGACATCTTTTAACCAACAACGCAAACAGACAAGTGTATTGACATTATTTGGTTCAAGTGATGAGCTGGTCGTATTGACAATATAACCAGCCGAGCTGAACAATCGTTTACATAGCTTTAGATTGTCTCAGCTGAAGTTTCTGATACTGTAGTGGATGTTTGGTTTGCAGGTGATATGTAAGCGAAGTGTTAGAACTATGGTAGCAATGTTCTCTTTAAGCAGCGCCGCTGCGCAGATATTTTACCGACTCCACGCAGTAGTTTAGAATTACCGCGCTGAAAATTCCGTAAAATTTTGCACAAAAAATGGACGTTGTGCAACTTTGCAAACTATTTTTTTTTAAAACTTTGCACACGAAACAATGAGCTTAGACTTAGAGGGAAAATTGCATGGAAAGCAAACGATTTCTCTGAATGGAAACAATCTTTATTAACATTTTGAACAATCATCTAAGTGAATAGTTTAAAACAAAAATGTTCGTGTAATCGTCCAGAAATTAGTTTATATTTATCGGCCGAAATATTTTATTTTTTTACTTCCAGTACATTATAAGTGGTGGGTCGATTAATCGTTAAAAAAAAATTTTCGTTACAAAATTTTAACGATTAATCAAGAAATTAATCGTTAATTTCCGCAGCCCTAATTTATTTACAAGCACGGGTGTGTGTATTAATTCAAAAATGTAAATTTATTTAGTACAAAAATTACCATTACAATCACACTCATTGTGGTGTAGTAAAATAATAATAATTTTAAAAAATAATAAATAAATTCGCCGCAATCGGGGTTTGAACTAAGGTTGTTAAGACCGCTTATTTTTACAACCGTTTAACTGTTCAAAACAAAAAAATACCGCCGTGAGCGAGAATAGAAACTACGTACGCATATATCAATAACGATCGTCCATCACTATCACTTCACCTAGCTGAGCTCATGTCTTGCTTCGTTTTTTTAAAGTTATATCTGTTTGTCATTAAATGGACACCAATCAAGTTTTTTTAACCTTTAAAATTCATTATCTGGCTTAGCTAGTAATCGTGAAAATTGCTTTTGAGAACTATTGTTTATTATTAAATTATTCGTTTTAGCATAATTATAATAATTAACTCGTGAAGGATTCCGGATTCAATGCATCCGGTTCTGTCGTCAACTTTTTCAAAACGCTCGTAAACACGTTTTCTGACTTGCTAGAGAGCTGAAATTTTCACAGTTGGTTTGGCTTGTGGGGAGGATAAAGCTATTAAATTTTCAGATCGATCGAATGTACCGTAATTAAATTAATGCATTTTTAGTTTATCTCTATATGTAGCGGCAAGCTTTTGTAGACATTTTACGCGTCCCGCTGAGTTAAGTTCAACCATCCGTGACCAAAACTTTTTCCATTTAACAACAAAGAGTATTTAAGGCAATCTCATTCTGTAAATGTTTGTCGCGTTTAAGCATGATAAATACTTTTTAGTTATGTCTCATATATAAGGGATTTATAGTCTAAAACTTTGTTTTTACGGGTCTTTTTTTTAATATTAAATCCCTTACATTAGCTTCACTGTCGTCTCTTGGGTTCGCAGGCGGTCTGTCGGGCGGAAAATCAAAAGTAAAAAATGACACACTTCCCGTGGTGCATAGTCGTGTTGTGTATATGATATGTGTAGTGTGTATAGAAAATCATTCCAGATAGAACAAGCGAAAACATAGAATGTCTTATATAGACAATCCATGTGTTGTGAAAAAAATATTTTTTCTGCTAAGTGGATCAGCGCACATATAGAAGAACTTGCCTAACAGGACATTTAACAGGACTTCATGAATGAAATTAAGTTTTACAAATATTTTGTTAACGCGTAAAAGTAGAAAATAAAATGAACAAATTTTTTTTTAAATGACGGAAGTTTTAAGCTGAAATCTATTCATTTTGAAAAAATGCAATTTTTTTCAAAAGCCCAACTAACTTGTCCTTGTTTGATAAATACGAAACATTAAAATTTCTGAAATGTACACAAAGTATTTTATAATAGGGGTTGTAGGTATTTTTTATTTTATAATTAACCATCATCAAATCCTCTTTTTACATTGTTCCCTTTTCCAAAATTAATATATGAGCTAAAATGACGTCATATAATTTTTTTTACAGCGCATCTTTAATTTGCACACCTTTTGATGCACACCTTGTATCAATATACATAATTCCCGTTGTTAAATATAAGATCAAACAATGACATCATATAATACATTACATTCCACTAGGGCTGCGGAAATTATCGATTAATCTCTAGATTAATCGTTAAAAATTTTATCGATTAAATATCGATTAAAATAATTTTAATCAATAAAAATTTGATTAAAATTTAAGAAAATATTTATAATAAGTTTTAAAAGATTTTAGTAATAAATAATAAATTATTAATAATAATAATTTATATATATTTTTGTACCTACAAACATCTCCCGCGTAATATTAAAATTTATTTTATTAATGAATGTTGACCGGCAGACGTCAATTATAAAATGTCTGACAGCCAGATCCGTCTTTACACCATTTTTGGGCCCCCGGGCAAAAATATAGTGTTGGGTCCCTTCCCCCGCAGGAATAAAAAATGAATATACATAATATATATAAATAAACATATTCCCATGGGGCCCATATGCTCGTGGGTCCCCCGGGCAAATGCCCAACGGGCCTATGTGTTAAGACGGCCCTGCTGACAGCATCAGCGCAGTTAAATTTAAACATATAACTAGAAAGTTGAGCAAATATGTTGTTTTTAAGCTAACTGCGGATGGCAAAGTCGAAGATGGTGAAAACATTTTCTGTGTCCACTGCCATAAACAATTCTCTTTTAAAGGATCAAATACATCGCTGACGTACCACCTTCATCACAAATCAAGTATCAACACATTGTCATGAAATTTAGTTCAAAATATTCTTAATTTTCAATGTCCGTGAGAAATGTTCAGTTTAATGACGTCATAAATTTCTATTTTTGGTTTTAATCGAAATTATCGATTAATTAATCGATAATTTTTCAAAAGTTAACGATTAAATTTAAATTAATCGATAACAGCCCTACATTCCACACATACATACAGACAAAGGGAACTATGTATATTGATTAGACAAAATGGGAATATAACTTTCATTAACTTACACTTACAATTATATAATGGAATCCTTTAATATCATGATGTGCGTTGACTTGCTGTAACTTTAGGCCACTATTATCACTATCTCAATATCCTTTCTTTGACTAATGAATTTTTGAACAACTATTTTCTACCTTTAATAATGGAATGAAATGCGTTCAAGTGCGTCTGTTAAATCTTTTCTTCCATTACAACTTTTTTAAATCCCTAGTTTTTAATTAAACATTTTTTAAGACATGTTCTTCCCTCGCTTTTTCTATTTATTTCATTTTACCTTTACATTCATGAATCTGATCAAAAATAAAATAATAAAATTCCTGCCCTAGACTATTTTTGTAAGGGACCTCAGATTCCAAAGTACATGTAGTTAAGTTTTTTGAGTAAACTAAAGTGGTGAACTTCGTCAAAAGCTTTTGAGAAGTCTAGTAATAGTGTATCTATTTGATTATTATGTTACTAGGGGCAAGTACCCGGCTATGCCCGGGTTTAACAACAACAGCAACAACAACAAAAACAACAACAGCAACAAAACAACAAAATCAAACAACAAAAACAAAACAACAAACAACAACAGCAACAACAACAAAACAACAACTACAACAACAACAGCAACAACGACAAAAACAACAACAGAAACAGCAACAAAACAACAAAAACAAAACAACAACAAAAACAACAAAATTAACAACAAAACAACAACAAAACAACTACAACAACAGCAACAACAACAAAGCAACAACAACATGAAGGGCATTGTCGTCGCAGGGCAAGGGATGTGGACAACAACAACAGCAGCAAAAACAACACAAAAGCAACAACAGCAAAAGCAACAACAACAGAAACAACAACAGCAACAACAAAAACAAAACAACAGCAAAAACAACAAAAACAAAACAACAACAACAAAACAACAACAAAAACATCAACAACAAAACAACAACAGCAACAACAACAAAGCAACAGCAACAAAACAACAACTACAACAACAAAAGCAACAACAAAAGCAACAACAATAGCAAAACAATTATTTTATGGCGATAGTTGCCTTTCTCGACACCAAAGTGTTTATTATTTTGCGTCATTATTTTACGTCTTAATTTTCAATAATTTTTATTTTATATAGCTCATATAAGGAAAAACTACATTTTGGGCCCCCGGCCCCCAGTATTTTATATATTTTGAACGAAACCTGTTTAATAACCTTTCCGGTATAATTTTGTGTACGTGTACCAAATTTCACGTTATTTGGTTGTCTGGATCTTGAGTTATTAGGGAACAGACAGACAGACAGACAACAAATGCGTCTTATATATAGAGAGATTATGGCGCTAACGTTCCACTATAAAAGTATTTTTCAATCCCTTTTAATTTAAACTTAGTAATTTCGTTTCTCTGGTCCTCTTAACTTTAAAAAAAAATTTTTGAAGTCGACTGGCACGAACATTTCGCCTGGAGAATAATTGAAATTAATAACTAATCGACGCTTTGGCTTTACCGAACTGATTACAAGGACGGTCATTCAAGGCATTTTTGGCGAGTTGATTATTTTTCAAGTTATCCCCCTTCGTTTTGTGCAGAAGTGTGAAAGTTGTGACCACATAACTCATTGTTGTCAATGTTTCGTGAAGAGAAGTTCTATATATTCTATATTATCTATACAGACGCTCCTTCTATGCAGAAGATAGTTGCGTCCACAGACCATGACAGATGATCTGTTGGCAAGTGATGCAGCATTCACAGGCCACGGCTTTGTGGGTTCCACGCATTACCCAGCCGCCTAACTACATGTAGTGTTAGGTACCCATTCGGAGCGGGGTGACTCAGGGACGCCCTAGGCCCCGGGAACAAACCCTTGCCTTCACACGGATTCGAACCCGTGACCATCGGTACGACAGTCCAGTGCGCTGCCACTCGACCACCGCGTTCAGGAGATAGAGGAGAAGTTATTGAATAGGGTAAGCATGAAAGAAGACACAACAAAACAATGAAGCCACATGGGGCAATTGACGGGCACATGAGTAGTTTTTTCTCCGTTACACCAACCCAATTATAATTTAACTGTGCTATAATACTGTTGACAATACTATTAATTAGACCCTTTAAAACTTACTTTTTTGAGAAGGCTTGATATTGGTTTGGATTGCAAGTTCAATATAGAAAATATGATTGAGTGTTACTGAACATATAGAAATTCTTTTTAAAAAATGAGACACGCAAATTCTGTTTAACTGAAAATATTAGCGAGTACACTTATGGATTGATATGGATTGAAATAATATTTCTGATTGTTTCCGAATGAAGACATCCCATTACACAGAGCTATACAACGCCGTTACAAAATAGCAAAACCTTCTCCATTAAAAGAAATAAAATCATAAAATAAATAAATTAAAAAAAAATAGAACTATTTTTTAAAATTCTCTACTATATAGAATGAATCAGATGACGTAACACTATATCTATACCTCGCAGGTTCACTTATGAGCCTTGCTCCCCCCTCCCACCACCCCCCCTCTCCTTCGCCCACCAGCTCGTATCAACAATGTGACATTTTTCCACCCGAGTGACTGCTGGTGTGAGATGGACTCGCGGACCTGGGTAATTCGGCCATTCAACCTCGGCCGGTCCTCTGCCGCCCGGACAAGTCGGCTCATCAGGAGTTATCTACACCTGACCCAGACCCATCATGTACACGAGCGACTCTCAATGGCCCCCCCCCGTAGCATGGGTTCTCAAACGACTCTCAATGGCCCCGCAGCACTGGTTCTCAAACGATGCGGATTTTTATAACAAAAATTGTATCATTCGCCTTCCTTGCAAATTCCACTATTTCTCTTAAATCTCACAAATACACCTATAAATTATAAAATAACATCTAAGTTCCTAACAGAAATCAGTCAGGTAAATTCCTTTTGGCCAATCTCTGGAACACGGGAATACATTTCCCATTATAATTTCGACACTATTTGTCGTCTACCGGCATGTTGTCGAGATTTGAAAACGCTCGAGAAACTGTGTATTGAACTCCAGACATTCTAGCCCAGTCAGCTGTGTATTGAACTCCAGGCATTCTAGCCCAGTCAGCTGCAGTCAGCTGTGTATTGAACTCCAGGCATTCTAGCCCAGTCAGCTGCAGTCAGCTGTGTATTGAACTCTAGACATTCTAGCCCAGTCAGCTGTGTATTGAACTCCAGGCATTCTAGCCCAGTCAGCTGCAGTCAGCTGTGTATTGAACTCCAGGCATTCTAGCCCAGTCAGCTGCAGTCAGCTGTGTATTGAACTCCAGGCATTCTAGCCCAGTCAGCTGCAGTCAGCTGTGTATTGAACTCCAGGCATTCTAGCCCAGTCAGCTGCAGTCAGCTGTGTATTAAACTCTAGACATTCTAGCCCAGTCAGCTGCAGTCAGCTGTGTATTAAACTCTAGACATTCTAGCCCAGTCAGCTGCAGTCAGCTTCACTGTATGGTTCCTTGCATGAACGAACCATGTGTGACAAGCGGTAGTTTAAAAATTAAATAAAAATAATCGTGTTTCAAATTGTCTGGTATGGGTTTCCCCGGGAAGTATTGACTGTAAATCGACTGGGATCCCGGTAAACCCTGGAAAGGAATCCGATCCCGGTCAACTGGAGAGACTGACCCAACACATAATCTCAATCTACTATAAAGCTATTTTCTATTCCCAAAATAGTTTCGGGGGAGAAATAAAAGCGGTAGTGAGCTCCCTTATATTAACTCTTATTTCAGTACATGTATCATGTATGTTGTAACAGTAAAAGGGGGGGGGGCACTTTCAGTGGAGTTGAGTACCCCTTCCGGAATTCGCTCAAAAGTTGGTAGAAACAGACATTTAGGATGTAATCAATGTTCCCTCTAAGGTTCTTTCGTCTGTGTCCAAATTGAAAAAAATCTTATGTGCAAAGTTGCGCAGGATCCATCTTTAAAAAAATTAATATGTTAGAAATTTTTTTGCGCGGTAATTCTAAACTGCTGTGAGGCGTCGGTCAGATATCTTCGCAGCCGCGCAACCGCACAGATCAAATGAACATATATTTATAGTTGAAATTTCGTCCACCTAACTGATACGGTACTCAAGCTATCGTGTTCACACACACAGACGCACACAGACACACACAGACACATACAGTACAGACATGTCACATAGATAGCGAAACTGGGGTTTCCTGACTAAGGAAGGTGTAAATCAGGGGTCGGGAAACCATGGCTCGCGAGCTAATTGTGACTCTATTGATGACTGCATCAAGCTCTGAAACATATGTTCGATTATAAAAAAAAGTTTATTAAGACTCATTTGATCTACATATTAACGGCATTAAAAAAACAGCATAACAATGTTATTAAAAAGAATACAGAGACACAATTATTGTACTTTTGGTGTTGAAATTACACAAAATGCACACATTTATTTGAATATTTTAGATTTAAACATAATTTAAACATAATTTAATTTTCAAAATATGTGGTGTTGTTGGTTTCCGACCCCTGGTGTAAAACTTATAAGTTTGTGAAAATATCGATATATATTTTTTAAAATAATTACTTCCCTTTATGTTCCGTATACCAGAAAGTAAAACAAAAAGAAAAACGTTAGAAAGAATGACGTAATTCTTGCACACCGACGACTATTACTATAGCTAGTTATCAATAAGGGTGAACAGGTTTTCGGCTCCAGCAAATCCGGAATCCGGCCATTTTTACAAGTCCGGCTCCTGCTCTGGCAGGTTTTCACTTCATAAATCCGACTGGCCAATAAAGCCCTAATTAATATATATATATATTTGGTGTAGAGAGGAAACTGTAATAACTATTAATGGATCTAAATCTGCACCAATAAAGGTTAACTCAGGAGTTCCACAAGGAACTGTGCTAGGTCCCTTACTCTTTTTAATTTACATAAATGATTTTCCCAAAAACATCTCAACAGGAACAAAATTTAGGTCATTTGCTGATGATTGTATAATCTATATAACAATTAAATCAGAACGAGATAACAAGATTTTACAAAAAGACTTAGATGAATTGATAAAATGGGAAACTAACTGAAGTATGTCTTTCCACCCAGAAAAATGTCAACTGTTAAGAGTAATAAATAAAAAAAGAAACAAATAAATTAAAAATATTTCATTCATGGAAAAGAACTAATCTAAACTAAAAATGCAAAATAATTAGGAGTAATAATAAATGAGAAACTATCATGGAATCCCCATGTCAATGAAGTTATTAAAAAGTCTAACGAAACCTTAGGCTTTATAAAAAGAAACTTTAACAAAATGCTACCTCACTTTGATGAGACCTGTACTAGAATATGCATCTTCTGTATGGGACCCATCCACCAAAGAAAACATTGATAAACTAGATTAAATTAAAAAAAGAGCTCCCAGATTCATTACTGGAGAATATTCAAAACTTACAAGAATAACACCATTAGTAAAATCATTAAACCTTGAAACACTAGAGGATAGAAGAACCAAGAGTAAAGTAGTAATCATACATAAAGCAATTAACTCTAATTTAGAAATACAACACAAAGATAACTTAATACAACCCTCAGATAGACATAAGAATAAAAACACCTTCCTTATTCTGTTGCAAGAACCAACACATACAAATTTTCGTTTTTCCCGTCCCGAATTCGGGCGTGAAATGGGTTGCCTGAAGAAACCAAGAAAACCAACACTTTATCAACCTTTAAAACTCTAATAAGAATGCAGGACAAGACACAAACCATAGATAAGAGTAAGACGCAAAAAATCTTCTGTAACAGATAAGATAAGATAAAATACTATTTAATAACTAGCAACAAAGGCCGTCCAAGGACGGGAATAAATGTTGAGTGACCTGTGAAGTTCATGGTAGGACATTACAACATCCACATCAACTGACTCCAAAATGAAAATGAAACGTCACCAGTCCTCGTTTCATCCAAAGGCTTTGTCAAGAGACCCTACCTCCCCCCAACCCCGTCTGTCCAGAGACCCTGCCTCCCCCTCATCACGGTCTGTCCAGAGACCCCCACACACACACACACACCGCGGTCTGTCCAGAGACCCTACCTCCCCTTCACCGCGATTTGTCGAGATACCCGCCGTCTCGACCGGCCATACACGTGTATCACGTTAATAAAACAAACCCGTAAAAACAAAGTTTTTGACTATAAATCCCTTATATATGAGACATAACTAACAGTATTTTCTAACTCTTAACTCAACTTTGCTTCATAACCCTGACTGAGCTCAGCATGACACGTAAAATGTAAACAAAAGCACGCGGTAATTCGATGGGTCGTGACAACTCAAACATTCACGTGGGAAAAAAACAATAACAAACAGTGAATTTAAATTACATACCTCATATAAGGATAAACTAAAAATGCATTAATATAATTACGGTACGTTCGATCGATCTGAAATTTTGATACGATGCATTGTTAGGTTAGACGGGTCCGTGTGCCAAATTTCAGTTCGATCGGATCATGGGAAGTGGGTCATTTTTGACTTCTGTTTTTCCGCCCGCCCAAGACAGACAGAGAGAGAGAGAGAGACGCCGGTGAAGTTAATATAACTTATAAGGGATTTAAAAAACAAACCCGTAAAAACAAAGTTTTTGACTATAAATCCCTTATATATGAGACATAACTAACAGTATTGATTATTTTCAAACATTTACAGACTGAATCTGTCTTAACTCAAGTTTGCTTCATAACCCTAAGGGGGGAGGGGTGGGTGGGAGGGGGAGAGGGGAAAAGTCTGGTCACTGATTCGCTTGACCGAGCTCAGAGTGACACGTAAAATGTAAACAAAAGCGCCCCGTCGCTTCGTTGGGTCGCCTCAATGCGTCAGCTCAAAATTTCACGTGGGAAAAAAACAATAACAAACCGTGAATTTTAATTACATACCTCATATAAGGATAAACTAAAAATGCATTAATTTAATTACGGTACGTTCGATCGATCTGAAATTTTGATACGATGCATTGTTAGGTCAGACAGGGTCAGTGTGCCAAATTTCAGCTCGATCGGATCACTGGGAAGTGGGTCATTTTTTACTTCTATTTTCCGCCCGCCCAGACAGAGAGAGAGATGAGAGAGACAGAGACGCCGGTGAAGTTAATATAAGGGATTTAAAAATACTATACATCATAGTTAAAATAAATAACCGTAAAAACTAGGTTTTTGACTACAAATCCCAATGCACACCGCTCAAAATAAACTCTTTGGGAAAAAAAACTGCACCAAGAATAGCTCGTTTTCGAACGTCGTTCAATATGTAAATGAGTTTTATTTTTTCTCCGCTAGTGATTGGCTGTAGGAGTCGGTAGGAGTTTGAGGGACCTATCGCTATCGATGATCGCACAGAAAATTGCCTTTTATTATATAGGATTATAGACCGAATTTGCTATCATTTGTAACAATATGCCTGCCTCCTGCATCTCACCAGTGATAAAATAATATATCTTTAACTATCAAATAAACACAACTTTAAATAACCATTATTCTGTAGCAACGTTGTTGTTTTTTTTAAGCCATGGTTTTGCTTTTGTCATTTTTTCCCCAAGTTACATGTTCAGATTTGATATATTAAATGTCTTATTTTTATTTTTAAAAAAGGTAAATTTTACAGCATACGTCAGTTTAGTCAAGTACACCGTAGATTCATTACACAGAGGCGGATCAATGCGTGAAGTTGTAGCTTGGACATTTTAGAATTTAACGATAGTTCAGTTGAATAGTTTTATCATTTTTATGTTTGCATATGTAAATTTTTGACCTATTAGTTTTTTTATAAACATTACTTCATAATTTATTTCTAAAACTAACCTTTTATTAACATATTTTTTTAAAAGAAAAAATAATTGCCTATTTTCCCCACCAAAGTTATAATCTATATTCATGGCTTTTATTTCTGTTTTCCACACACAAACTGTATTTTTAGTTGTTAGTTTGTGCAGCTACTTCGACCACAAGTTCAACTTTTATTGTTTTCCACACTTGCTGTCATTTTCCTTGTATTTTTGTGCAGCTGACATGTAGAATTGTGACCTGACATATAGAATTGTTACCTGACATGTAGAATTGTTACCTGACATGTAGAATTGTTACCTGACATGTAGTATTGTTATCTGACATGTAGAATTGTGACCTGACATGTAGAATTGTGACCTGACATGTAGAATTGTTACCTGACATGTAGAATTGTTACCTGACATGTAGAATTGTTACCTGACATGTAGAACTGCTACTGTTTCCTTCACAGATGCCGTAGTTGTATCTGCATAGTTATGCATATACTTCGAACACGTGCAACATTTATTTTACTATTTATTAACCATTTTCCATACAAGGTATCATTTTAACCGTATTTCTTTTAAAAATGTATTGCATCCACTAGGACATCTTATTTGAGTTTCTCGTGGTTGCTTTATGTTCAAAATTTAATTAATTTTTTGTATAGTACCACAATAACGATCTAAATGTTATCCGTCACAGTAACACCAGCAATAAACACCGAAGTGGATGACAAACACGTAGATTTTATGGGGAGTGATCTCAAACAGTTTTATTTTCTCAAATTGTCGTCGCGGTCCCTAAACAAACAAAAAATGAACTAACTGCTGGGGAAGGGGGGCGGGGGGGCTGGAGCGATGTTTACACCGGAAACGGTCACTGGCGTGAAGGGAGATCACACAGGGTATCACTCCTCGTCTCGTGACAACTTTCTCTGAAATTAAAATAATAATAAATAAATAAGTTAAAGAAGGCAATTTAAAAGAGAAAAAAAAAGAAAGAAAATTCAAGGGAGATAACAATTACATGTCAAGGGAGATAAGCGAATACTTTTTTTATTTTGAAATATTACTGTTAATTATATAACATTATTTTTAATTATTTATAATAATTTATAATTAATCATAGCTAGCGAATATTGGAATTTAATCTGTGATTGTCTTCGGCCTGCAACACTATAATTTGCGGCATCCGTTTATCTGGTAGTTTGTAGGCCTTAGTGTAAAATTCCGGCTCTAGTTCAGGGGTCGGGAAACCATGGCTCGCGAGCCAGATTTGGCACTTTTAGTGGCTGCATCTGGCTCTCGGACAAAGGTTTCCACGTATAAAATTTTTTTTTAATTCAAGACTCCTTTGATCTACATATTAATTGCTTATAAAAAACTGCATAACACTGTTATAAAAAAAATTCAGAGACATAATTATTGTACTTTTAGTGTTTAAATGACACAAAATGCACACATTTAATGGAATTTTTAGTTTTAAACATAATTTATGGCTCTCACAGTATTATTTTTCAAAATATGTGGTGTTTATGGCTCTCTCAGACAAAAAGTTTCCCGTCCCCTGCTCTAGTTAATAGTGAACATGAGCCAAGTCTGGAAGACACAGAACAATCCCAGCGTTGGAGATGTCTCTACGGACTGACCCAGTAAACTTCAAGCGAGGCTATCATCATGAAACGGAAAATCATTTGTAAGTCATTACGCTAAGGGATTCTAACGTTGCGGCGGATGGACAACCCCCTGTTACAATGTATCAGTGATTCCCACACGGAAGGGGATCCTAAAAAACTTCAAATAAATTAATCTATTGATTATTGCAGCAAGTGATTAACGTTGATGCTCTGGGAATCAGTTTGGGGACAGTTGTAAAATGGAACAGACTTTGCGATTTGTGAGAATAAGAACCGCGCGACCGCAACGCTATGAGATGAAAGGACATTTTGTTTATCAAGAGAGTGGCATGAAATTTCCACAGTATGAGAAGTGATATGTGAGAAGTGATAAGTCTGCAGGTGATACAAGAGAGTGGCATGAAATGTCCACAGTGTGAGAAGTGATATGTGAGAAGTGATATGTCTGCAGGTGATACAAGAGAGACTGCGACATCCCGCCCCGACACAGTTGTGTCCATCAAAACCCAACATTTTGAGAATGCCTGATGTCCTTAAAAACACCTACATTTTCAGAGTGGCTGTCACATTTAAGTTTAAAACACATCTTGTTTATATTCTAGGATAAACACCTCGCTCCGCCCCCCCCGCCCCCCGACAGACGCGGGGACTTATTTCTAACGCAGATTGTACCCCAGGTGGCCTTTAAACCACTTCATTATATCTCATCTGATTAAACTGTCTCTGATCTTCCTATGATGTCGACGCGATACCAGATTAGATATCAGGAACAGTTAATCAGCAGACGACAAAAGATAATGACTTTTTATGTATACAGCCAGCCCAAGGATTGCTAGACAGCATTGTTATGAACTGGAGCAAAACTTTTTTTTTCCCTTTGTCTCAGACAGGAGATCTTGTTTATAACCTGAAGGGACATGACCATCATCTCTATCTATAAAACTTTTGTTTTCAGCTAGGGACGAGACACGAATTGCAGTTGCAGTGGAGATGTAAGGCTTACACAAATTTCACGAGAATCGCAAAGTGTGACAACCTCTGGTTTAGGGGCTGTAAAAAAAATTAATGAAATCTAGCTTTGTGATGAAGTTGTCGGTAATGATGATCCGGATGCATGCATGCGTGCTGCTGATGTGTCTATATGTTGACACAGTGTGCGTGCTCCTGGTGTGTCTATATGTTGACACAGTGTGCGTGCTGGCGATGTGTCTATATGTTGACACAGTGTGCGTGCTGGTGGTGTGTCTATATGTTGATACAGTGTGCGTGCTGGCGATGTGTCTATATATTGACAAAGTGTGCGTGCTGCTGATGTGTCTATATGTTGACAAAGTGTGCGTGCTGCTGATGTGTCTATATGTTGATACAGTGTGCGTGCAGGCGATGTGTCTATATGTTGACAAAGTGTGCGTGCTGCTGATGTGTCTATATGTTAATACAGTGTGGGTGCTGGCGATGTGTCTATATGTTGACACAGTGTGCGTGCTGGCGATGTGTCTATATGTTGACACAGTGTGCGTGCTGGCGATGTGTCTATATGTTGACACAGTGTGTGTGCTGGCGATGTGTCTATATGTTGACACAGTGTGCGTGCTGGCGATGTGTCTATATGTTGACACAGTGTGCGTGCTGGCGATGTGTCTATATGTTGACACAGTGTGTGTGCTGGCGATGTGTCTATATGTTGACACAGTGTGCGTGCTGGCGATGTGTCTATATGTTGACACAGTGTGCGTGCTGGCGATGTGTCTATATGTTGACACAGTGTGCGTGCTGGCGATGTGTCTATATGTTTGACACAGTGTGCGTGCTGGCGATGTGTCTATATTTTGACACAGTGTGCGTGCTGGCGATGTGTCTATATGTTGACACAGTGTGTGTGCTGGCGATGTGTCTATATGTTGACACAGTGTGCGTGCTGGCGATGTGTCTATATGTTGACAAAGTGTGCGTGCAGCTGATGTGTCTATATGTTGATACAGTGTGGGTGCTGGCGATGTGTCTATATGTTGACACAGTGTGCGTTCTGGCGATGTGTCTATATGTTGACACAGTGTGCGTGCTGCTGATGTGTCTATATGTTGATAACGTGTGCGTGCTGGCGATGTGTCTATATGTTGACACAGTGTGTGTGCTGGCGATGTGTCTATATGTTGACACAGTGTGCGTGCTGGCGATGTGTCTATATGTTGACACAGTGTGCGTGCTGGCGATGTGTCTATATGTTGACACAGTGTGTGTGCTGGCGATGTGTCTATATGTTGACACAGTGTGCGTGCTGGCGATGTGTCTATATGTTGATACAGTGTGCGTGCTGGCGATGTGTCTATATGTTGACACAGTGTGGGTGCTGGCGATGTGTCTATATTTTGACACAGTGTGCGTGCTGGCGATGGTCCCATAAAAGCTTAAAGAATTTTATACAAGGACGCCATTTTAAAAAAAAGATAATAATCCACTCTTCTCTAGTCAATCCAGTTCATAATTCTAAAATCTTCGCTAAATGAAAGTCAGAACAAATAGAAAGAGCACCTTGTAATATTTCTTTTGTGCTAAGGACATTGACATATTGATGTAACATATCTTCGGTGTAAAAAGGGAAGGACATTAAGGTATCAATGAATACAGTGTGAAAATGTCTTAAACAACTCACAACCATGATCCCAAAACTGAATTTATCAGCGACGCACTTGAATTTTTTTCTCTCCATAATATCATTTAATATATCATTCAGATCTAGTGTAACTTATAGATGGTTACCTACAGCTATATCTAGTCTTTCAGATAGATACCTACAGTTAGATCCAGTGGTTTAGTTAGGGGGGCAGGGGGGCTAATGCCCCGGGCGGCACTTTGCCAGGGGTGGCAAATTCCTAGTCTTTAATTAGTTTCTTAAAATGAAAATTTTAAAATAAAGAGGAGTTTTTTTTAAAATCGAAATTAAAGAAAAGCCAAATCAGAAATTATTAAAAGAAATAAAGGAACTATCCAAAAGCATGTGAACGTTTAAACTGCCGAAACTTAAAACTCCTTATTGGATATACATTCTTCTGATACTAATACTACTGTAATAAAAAACTACAGGCTAAATTAGTATGAGGAACGTGACACTGATGTGGCAAGAAGTTCTTGTTAGAAAATTTGACATTATTAAATCCTGGCGAAATTGAATGTGACTTTTTGAGGTCACAGAGAGGGCAATACTGTTGCGAATAAAGGCAATATTCTGAAACTAATGCATTAGCTTGCAAAGTACGTTCGAGCACTCCGAAAACATAGTGGGAAAAGGGGTCAAAAACTTGTCATTTAAAATTCAAACTGAGCTCATGGCAATTTTAGGAGATACAGTTCAAAAACAAGATATTATTCCATAGTAGTTGATAGCTCTTCATATATTTGACATAAGGATCAAACAAGTCCGGTTGTGTGAGATGTAAATATTGAAAATAAAAAAGTAGACGCTGTAGAAGCTTTCAAAGATTTCATTCAAGCAAAAGTGAATCTGCTTACGACATTTCTGAAATGATTTTGAATAAATGATGATGATAAATAATGGATTGCACAGGCCCGACGTGTGTTAAAACTTCTAAAGCGCTGGAAAGCATACAAGAGTTCAAAAAAGGCGCAAAAACATAAAATCTCAAACTCGTTCAAACAGCTAAACCTAATTTGTTAACATGATACTCCAACTGAAACGAATTCTCCAACTATTTTAGTACACTTGAGTGTTGTTACGCATTCTTTTCCAAGTCCATACACTGATGGAAATACCTAATTGCTTCTACAAGCAACGCATTCAGACTTCAGGATACAAAATACAAAAGGCTTTGACATTTGCTAAAATTTTATGTGGAGACCTCATCATTTTAATCGAATCTTCCAATCAAAGAACTAGAGAGCACATTTTTGGTGATCGAAGCAAATATGTATATGTATCCATGCTATGTAGAATAACAATTAAGAAGAAATTTGGTTTCTTCATAACATGAGATTAGTGTATAAATTCGTGTGAGGCTTTGGCAGTTATATAGAATTTAGAAAACAGACATGATTTTCGTACACCAGCTAATCTACTCGACTTTGAAATTATGTATTCAAATTAGAGTATTAAAAATATCCCACATTATATAGTCAGACAAGGAGTATTTTAACCCCATGAAAATAAGATAAAAAATGAATTCAAGATTATGTGGTTTAGTTAAGTTTATAAAGATATTTAGGCTCGAAGATACCCTACCTAAAATAATATAATTAATTCGAACATTGCTTACAACTGTCTTAAGTAATGCAAGGTGTTTAAAAAGGCTTCTCTAAATTATTTTCATGAAAAAATTAATGACGATCAATTACGAATACAGCAAAATTGTCTTATCTATTCCTATTCTGGCTATTGAGCATGCCAGAGCTGAAAACATTGATACATGAAAGATTGGGACATGAGGAAAAACATAAAACTGTAATTTCATTATAGAAGTGAAAACTTTCTTTTTAACATAAAAATATACATGGTTCTTATTATTACTTTCTAATTTATTTTTTTACAGCGTTAACATTTTTTTCGTGAGGGGGGGGGGAGGGCAGCAAATTTGGTTTCTGCCCCGGACGGCACATACCCACGCTACGCCGCTGGTTAGATCTAATGTTATAGATTAATATAGATGGTTACCTAGAGTTAGGTCTTATGCAATTTTCCCTTTAAGCTGCGCGGCTGTCTGGAAGATGCCGCGCAGCAGTTTTGGATTACCGCACAGCAAATTTCAATAGGTAAAAATATTAGAATTTCTGCGCTTTTTCCAGAAAATTTAGTAGCGTCTTTATTTCTTATTCTACCTGGGACTCGGCCGTAGCTGTTGTTATCCTATCTCTCCCACACAGTAAACAGAATAACAACATTATTCAACTCATTCGTCTAAAGCTAATACATGAAAAATATCAAAGACTTCTTTAAATAAATAAAAATGATTGACATTTGTGACTAGCCTTGAAGCAGAACAAAGACTTTGGTGTCACGAACAAGCCGTGATGATTTTTAATTAAACAGAATTAATGTTTAAAAAATGAATTAAGCATACGACGTATATACACCATAAACTTCGGCTAATATGTTTATTTGTATGAATTGAAGTTACGGTTAACCAGTTAAGAACAAACAAGACCAAGCCATGCTATTAGGATAAACTATAGTGTCCTAAAGTAACATTGGTACAGGGTATAGTACGGTATAAGGTGTGAGCCTCCCAATCTACTATTATGCTTATTTGAATAAACAAAAATTTAAGTAACGCTTCCAACTGAGTATGGTTTGTAATAAAAACAATGGGAGTTCTGTTGGGGTGAAAGGAGTGTTTTGCAATAGCAACTAAGTTAACCTTGGACACTTGAAGCAGGATTTATTTAGAAGACACTGTATGAATTCAGATGGCTTTCACGGCACTTTGCTTTACATGCATTGTTGAGAAACATACAAGTACTGACTGAATACTGCGAAGAGCAGGTACGCGTGTATAATGACCCAGTCAATAAATATTGTTTAAAGAAGCACAGAGACCCACAGTTTCGAACTGTTCTTAGTGTCACTGATGAACTAGTTGGAGAACTTGCCGAATTTAGCAAGCTGTTTCAAAGGAAAAATCTAACGAACATCGAGGCATACCAGTTTCTAAAAGGAAGAGTCAATTACCTAAAAGGACATTACCTTGGTTAAAATGTTCATTTGTTTGCAGATGTTGCTAAAATGGTTTCAGGCTATGAGGATGAAAACATAAATACCACCCTCAAATTCGTTGAATGTCTGTGTTTGCACATGGACTCTCGTTTTACTGAAAGCGATTTGTTGCAATGGCGAATATTTGAGATGTCAATGTTAGTCAACACGTCAAATTTTAATTATGGACGAGCAGAACTTGGTGGACTATACTTTCTAAATACAAGGAATTTCTTTTAAAGCTATGAAGACATTTTGCCGAAACTTATGGATCAGTATCGTAATTTAAGATTTGTGTTTGCAGAAAAAAAAATGTGTGTTGATGCAGACTTTCCACGAGGTGATTCAGTTTGTAATGACTGAGGAACAATTCAGCGACATTGCCATCCTGTTGGATATTTGGGCTACATTTCTTGCATCGAGTGCTGATTGCGAACGTGGATTCAGCCTAATGAATTCCATAAAAGTAACATCTAGAAATAGATTGGAGGAGTTACAATTAATCATGCTTATGAGGATTAAATCTTGTCAGAAAGAGGAACATCAGATCAACATTGACGAAGTCTGTAAAAGATGGATCTCGTTGAAAGACAGACGCCAGAGTGCCTCCAGAATAGATTAGCGGCATATGGATATGTTGGCAGTTGGTTGCT
>CALYLW010000677.1:565577-657204 GCA_944989445.1 Ampullaceana balthica
ACCTCTGCACTGGTCAGTCTTCATACGTCTCTCTGTCTCACACACACTATTTATCCACGACACGGCTCTCTAACTTGCATACCGGGTGAATACAATTAACATTATTCACAAGTGAACTCTTGTCACGCACGCCTTGAGCCGACTCACACACTGGCTCACAACAATCTCACAACAATCATTCGCAGTGATTCTCATACCCTGACAGACACCTCGTAAGTGGAGTGAGGTACAAAATATAATAATGTTATTCATTACACGCAAATATAACTGGGTCCATCTATTTGACGGAGCGCATGTAATCATAATTAAGACATAAATGTGGGCCATTCAAATCTCGCACGTGGCCCCGTGCGGCGATCATGGGGTTAACACATTTCAATAATTTCAACATGGCATTCTACACGGGTTGACATTTAGATAATTGCATGCAATATATATACACAAATACGAGGGAACAAAGCTAGAGTTCAACTTACATGGATTCTGGTTAGAAAAGTAAGGTCGGCTCTTCCACTGAATTGATGACGACAGATATAAGTGTATGAAAACAGTCACACGTGTGCTACAATCTGCGGGCGTCTTGTGTGGAAAAGAGAGTGATATCTGGGCTGCCTTGGCCTTTACACCCGATGGGTAACATATTCAACCCTTTTCTGATTGGGTGTTACTTGTCATAGCGCGGTCATGTGACCGTGACCTGCCACATGTTCCCGGTGCATACCTAATCAGGTCGGATTGTCGCATTGTTGACGGGTTTCGGGTCAGACAATAGTGAGTTCCCCTTTGTTCTACCCAGTTCCCGTGCGCAGATGACTTTGTCTCCATAAATTTCTTCACAGTCGGACCATGCGAGACACCAAGCTGCAAGTATGTTCAACAGATATTAATTTTAGAAAGCAGTGCACCAAATTACTGCACCAATGCATCATAAGGTGTGCAAATTAAATATGCACTGTATAAAAAAATTATATGACGTAATTGTTTTCGTTGATATTTTAATTTTTTAAAAAGGGAACAATGTAAAAAGTTATAAAATACTTTGTGTACATTTCAGAAAGTTTAATATTTCGTATTGATCAAACAAGGACAAGTTAGTTGGGATTTTGAAAAAGGTCTGCGCCGTAGGCGCCCTAAAAAGGTGCATTTTTTCAAAATAAATAGATTTCAGCTGAACAGTTCCGTCATTTTGATTTTACAACGTTTTTATTAACTCGCTTTCGTTGGGCATTGTTTGTCCAAGATTTTTTCAAATCTGCCAACGTAAAATTGAACCACTTCTGATGGTCCTAGAGATCTGAAAATTATACCACAGATAGATCTTGGATGACATTGCATTGTATCAAAATTTCAGATCGATCAAATGTACCATTATTAAATTATTGAACTTTTAAGTTTATCTATAGTCTTTATAAAAGCATCTGTAACGTCGGCTTTTGTTGACATCCGTGAGTTCGCCCCGTGACCACATCACAATGTTTTTAAAACTTTGGGCGGGCGCTTGTGAGGTGTTTGGTAAAATAAATAGAGTTAAAATAAACAAACCCGCTAAAAACAAAGTTTTTGACTATAAATCCCTTATATATGAGACATAACTAACAGTATTGATTATTTTCAAACATTTACAGACTGAATCTGTCTTAACTCAAGTTTGCTTCATAACCCTAGGGGGGGGAGGGGTGTGTGGGAGGGGGAGAGGGGAAAAGTCTGGTCACCGATTCGCTTGACCGAGCTCAGCGTGACACGTAAAATCTAAACAAAAGCACCCCGTCGCTTCGTTGGGTCGCCTCAATGCGTCAGCTCAAACTTTCACGTGGCAAAAAAACAATAACAAACCGTGAATTTGAATTACATACCTCATATAAGGATAAACTAAAAATGCATTAATTTAATTACGGTACGTTCGATCGATCTGAACTTTTGTTACGATGCATTGTTAGGTTAGACGGGTCAGTGTGCAAAATTTCA
This sequence comes from Ampullaceana balthica, assembly GCA_944989445.1. Lineage (NCBI taxonomy): Eukaryota > Metazoa > Mollusca > Gastropoda > Lymnaeidae > Ampullaceana > Ampullaceana balthica. The sequence goes on from CALYLW010000677.1 coordinate 567,543, forward strand.
GCTCGATCGAATCACGGGAAATGGGTCATTTTTGACTTTTCTTTTTCCGCCCGCCCAGCCCATGAGATGATGAGATGATGAGATGATGAGACGGCCGTGAAGTTAATATAAGGGATTTAAAAATATTTTAAAAACTAGGTTGTTATAAGTGGAATAAAAAGAATAAAATAAATAGAAGTAACAAAAAAGATTTTTAAAAACCACGTTTTTAGAAGCGGACTAAAAAGAAGAAACATAATTTAAAACTTGTAAGTTCAAGTACTTCGATTTAATATGACTAAAAACGTGGGGTGGTTGTTTGGTATAAAAATTAAAGATTTCTAATTTAGAAGGCAAAAGAGAGATCTATAAGTGAGAGAATGAGTGAACCGCATATGTTAAACCTCATAAGCGCCCGCCCCACGTTTTTAGTCATACTTGTACCTGAGGGAACCAGTCATACTTGTACCTTGAGGGAACCAGACATATTTGGTACCTGAGGGAACCAGTCATACTTGGTACCTGGGGGAACCAGACATATTTGCTATCTGAGGGAACCAGTCATCCTTGTATCTGAGGGAACCAGTCATACTTGGTAACTGAGGGAACCAGTCATACTTTGCTTGGTACCTGAGGGAACCATTCATTTATGGTACTTAGTGGAACAAGTCTTATTTATTATCTGGAGGAACCATTCATACTTTTTACCTGGGGAAACCAGTCATAAATTATTTATTTAATTATTTAATTAACACTTTAGTTTTTTATCATCTTTGATAACCCTTGCATTATCAAACACATAGCTCCTCTCGACATTTATAATAAAACCTATCAATTTCTTTATAAGCAAAAAAATAAACCTCGTAAAAAATCTAAGTTCTTGACTATAAATCCGTTATATACGAGACATAACTAAGAGTATGTTTACGATAATTTCACATCGCACGACAATCCAAAAATAAAAAATTGTATTTATGTCTAAAATATATAAATTATTTTTTATTGTAAGAAAGAAGTAATAAAATTTGAATGAGTATTTAAACACAATTTCCAAAAAGAATTTCTGATTTTTTTTTATTCAAGGGAAATCATTCTTGATTAAATTAAAAGTAATTTCAAATCAGTTATTCTGAAAGTAAACAAAATTTGACATTTCCACACACGCTACATCACACCAATAATGTGTCAATATAATGCGCACTGTGCAACAATCTAACATAAGCATTCACAAGCGAGAAAACCCCAGTAACTATCATTCTAGATTACATTACAAGTCATTTCAAATCAATAATTCTGAAACTAAACAAATCAATTGCTTTCGAAAATTGCTTCTAAAATGACGGGGTCGTACCAGTACGTATAATATACATTGTTCCTTCTCCAACATTGTTCTAAATATTATTAGCTATTGTTTGGCGTTTGTTGCAGCCCGATAGATGTTATGGTTGGCAAGAAATTGACAAAATACTGATATTTTTTTCGGGTTTGTTATATTTTCCAGGAAATCCAGTAAACCTGTTCGTTATTTTTTTGGCCGTTACACATCCTAGGCACCTCCTTAGCATATTTGCAAAAGACGCGAGTTTCTTGTTCAAGCTTGAACAATGCACAGACATTTCAAATGTACAAATGCAATCATTATCATCATCATCGCCCTGCGTCCCATCTGGGGCATAGGCCGCGAACAAAGTCTCTCCAGGTATCCCGGTTCTGCGCCAGTCTCTCAATCTGCCCCCAGCTGTGCCCGCTCATTTTTGTGTCTGCCTCCAGTTCTCTTCTCCAGGTCATTTTGGGACGACCTCTTTTCCTTTTGCCTTGGGGGTTCCATGTGAGGGCTTGTCTCACAATGCTGGATGTAGGCTTTCTGAGAGTGTGGCCAATCCATCTCCATCTGCCCTGGCGTATTAGCTCTTCCACTGGCTCTTGTTGGGAGCGTTGCCAGAGGTCCTCATTGGTGATGATATTTGGCCAGCGGATTCGGAGAATTGCTCGGAGACATGTATTTATAAAGGCTTGAAGTTTTTTAGAAATGGCTGCTGTTATTCGCCATGTTTCTGCAATACCCAAGGAAAATTGCGTTAAAAACTACTGCAGTCTGCCTGCACAATTTCAGCTCGATTTGATCACGGGAAAGGACAACGCTAGCATAAAGGAATGTGAGATAGAAGTCGATTTAAAGTTTTTCCGGCAAACAAGCAATCAAGCAGACGCCACGAGTTAATATAAAGGATATAATTTTTTAAAAAAATAGTAAAAACAAAAACAAATGTTTTGACTATAAATCTTTTATTTGCGAGACATAACTGAAAGTGTGTTCATTATAATACGCATCGCACGACAATCCTTGAATCCAAAATTTTATGATATGTCTCATATATAACAGATTTATGGTAATAAAAACTACTACAGTCTGCCTGCTAAATTTCAGCTCCATTTGATCACGGAAAAGGGTTAAAAAACGTGTTTTATATAATGCGTACCGTGCGACAGATTATCATAAACATTTACAGATTGGAAATATATTTTTAAAAGTATCGTCAAATATAATACGCACCGCTCCGCGCGACAGGAACATATTAAAAGGGTTGTTCAATAAAATACGCACCGCGACAGTCTAGCACAAAATTAACATTCTACATAGAGATAAATAGATATAATCTAAAAATTCATTAATTAAATCACGATATATTCGATCAATCTGAAATTTTGACAGTTCATTTTTGTCGTCGGTACGAGTCTGCCTGCAAAATTTCATCTCGCTAACATACGGGGAAAGGAGTTAAAAATCGATTCAAAATTTTTTAGTCAAATAATTAATCAGTCAAGCAGACGCCACGCGTTAATAAAATGATTTAAATTAAAAAAAACGTAAAAAACACGTTTTGACTATAAATCCTTTATGTAAGAGACATAACTAAAAGAATGTCCATTATAATACGCAGCAGCGCAAGACCATCCAAAAATACAAAATTGCAGTTGTGTCGTAAAACATGTTTAATATAATGCGCACCGATCAGGAATATGTTTATAAAAAGTGTTGTCAATAAAATACGCACCTTATTGCGCGACAGAAAGGTTGTTCAATATAATACGCACCGCGACTCTATCTCAAAAAATAGCATGATACATAGAAATAAATAAAATAATCTAAAAAATTCAATAATTTAATTACAGTACATGCGATCGATCTGAAATTTTGATACATCGTTTTTATCATCTGCACAAAAGTGCCTGCAAAATTTCAGCTCGCTAGCTTACGAGGAAGTGGGTTAAAAATCGATCCAAAGTTTTGGCGACAAGCAAGCAATCAACCAGACACCACGAGTTAATATGAAGGATTTAATAAAAACAACCCGTAAAAAACCAAGTTTTTGACTATAAATCCTTTACGTATGAGACGTAACTAAAAGAATGTTCATTATAACACGCAGCGCAAGACCATCCAAAAATACAAAATTGCAGTTGTGTCGTAAAACGTGTTTAATATAATGCGCACCGATCAGGAATAGGTTTATAAAAAGTGTTGTCAGTAAAATACGCACCTTATTGCGCGACAGAAAGGTTGTTCAATATAATACGCACCGCGACGCTCTATCTCAAAAAATAGCATGATACATAGGAATAAATAAAATAATCTAAAAAATCAATAATTTAATTACGGTACATGCGATCGATCTGAAATTTTGATACATTGTTTTTATCATCGGTACGAAACTGCCTGCAAAATTTCAGCTCGCTATCTTGCGAGCAAGTGGGTTAAAAATCGATCAAAAGTTTTGGCGACAAGCAAGCAAGCAAGGTCGGCCGCAGACACCACGAGTTAATATAAAGGATTTAATAAAAAACAACCCGTAAAAAACCAAGTTTTTGACTATAAATCCTTTATGTACGAGACGTAACTAAAAGAATGTTCATTATAATACGCAGCGCCAGACCATCCAGAAATACAAAATTGCAGTTGTGTCGTAAAACATGTTTAATATAATGCGCACCGATCAGGAATATGTTTATAAAAAGAGTTGTCAATAAAATACGCACCTTATTGCGCGACAGAAAGGTTGTTCAATATAATACGCACCGCGACGCTCTATCTCAAAAAATAGCATGATACATAGGAATAAATAAAATAATCTAAAAAATCAATAATTTAATTACGGTACATGCGATCGATCTGAAATTTTGATACATTGTTTTTATCATCGGTACGAAACTGCCTGCAAAATTTCAGCTCGCTATCTTGCGAGCAAGTGGGTTAAAAATCGATCAAAAGTTTTGGCGACAAGCAAGCAAGCAAGCAAGGTCGGCCGCAGACACCACGAGTTAATATAAAGGATTTAATAAAAACAACCCGTAAAAAACCAAGTTTTTGACTATAAATCCTTTACGTATGAGACGTAACTAAAAGAATGTTCATTATAACACGCAGCGCAAGACCATCCAAAAATACAAAATTGCAGTTGTGTCGTAAAACGTGTTTAATATAATGCGCACCGATCAGGAATAGGTTTATAAAAAGTGTTGTCAGTAAAATACGCACCTTATTGCGCGACAGAAAGGTTGTTCAATATAATACGCACCGCGACGCTCTATCTCAAAAAATAGCATGATACATAGGAATAAATAAAATAATCTAAAAAATCAATAATTTAATTACGGTACATGCGATCGATCTGAAATTTTGATACATTGTTTTTATCATCGGTACGAAACTGCCTGCAAAATTTCAGCTCGCTATCTTGCGAGCAAGTGGGTTAAAAATCGATCAAAAGTTTTGGCGACAAGCAAGCAAGCAAGCAAGGTCCGCCGCAGACACCACGAGTTAATATAAAGGATTTAATAAGAAAAACCCGTAAAAAACCAAGTTTTTGACTATAAATCCTTTATGTACGAGAAGTAACTAAAAGAATGTTCATTATAATACGCAGCGCCAGACCATCCAGAAATACAAAATTGCAGTTGTGTCGTAAAACATGTTTAATATAATGCGCACCGATCAGGAATATGTTTATAAAAAGAGCTGTCAATAAAATACGCACCTTATTGCGCGACAGAAAGGTTGTTCAATATAATACGCACCGCGACGCTCTATCTCAAAAAATAGCATGATACATAGGAATAAATAAAATAATCTAAAAAATCAATAATTTAATTACGGTACATGCGATCGATCTGAAATTTTGATACATTGTTTTTATCATCGGTACGAAACTGCCTGCAAAATTTCAGCTCGCTATCTTGCGAGCAAGTGGGTTAAAAATCGATCAAAAGTTTTGGCGACAAGCAAGCAAGCAAGCAAGGTCCGCCGCAGACACCACGAGTTAATATAAAGGATTTAATAAGAAAAACCCGTAAAAAACCAAGTTTTTTACTATAAATCCTTTATGTACGAGAAGTAACTAAAAGAATGTTCATTATAATACGCAGCGCCAGACCATCCAGAAATACAAAATTGCAGTTGTGTCGTAAAACATGTTTAATATAATGCGCACCGATCAGGAATATGTTTATAAAAAGAGCTGTCAATAAAATACGCACCTTATTGCGCGACAGAAAGGTTGTTCAATATAATACGCACCGCGACGCTCTATCTCAAAAAATAGCATGATACATAGGAATAAAAAAAATAATCTAAAAAATCAATAATTTAATTACGGTACATGCGATCGATCTGAAATTTTGATACATTGTTTTTATCATCGGTACGAAACTGCCTGCAAAATTTCAGCTCGCTATCTTGCGAGCAAGTGGGTTAAAAATCGATCAAAAGTTTTGGCGACAAGCAAGCAAGCAAGCAAGGTCCGCCGCAGACACCACGAGTTAATATAAAGGATTTAAAAATAGATATATCCGTGATACATAAAGAAATATTGTTAATAACGAAGAGGAACATTAAAATAAAAATTTTAAATTTGTTATGCATTTTCACTACAGGTTTTAATGTTCTACCTTTTTATTTTACATTAATGTTATCTATATTACCTAAATGCTCGTTACAAATTTATATCCCTAGTGATTTAAATTTGCCACACGAGCACCCACCATATGTCTCAGGGATATATTTTCATAAAAGTGATTTAAAATTTATATCTTTCCTTTCATAAGAAATTCTCGATGAGAAAAAAAAATCATGGTTATTTTTATTAGTATACCAGTTTATTTTTTTTTATATATTATAATCCAACTGCCTCATGACCAGTTACCATATCATGATTCATTATCCCACTAATCTACTTATTTAATCTTTTACCATATCATTATTCATTGTCCCGCTAATCTACTTGTTTAATATTTTACCATAACATTATTCATTGTCCCGCTAATCTACTTGTTTAATATTTGACCATATCAGGGTTCATTGTCCCGCTAGCGAGCTGAATTTTTGCATGCAGATTTATGTCGATAATGAAAATGATCTATCAAAATTTCAGATCGATGGAATGTTCTGTATTTAAATTGATTACTTTTTAGATTATCTCTATATAGCATGTTATATTTGTGCTAGAGTGTCGCGGTGCGTATTATATTGAAAGACCTTTTCAATACTTTCCTACAGCGCTTTGCGTTGCGTAATCTATTGAAAATACATTTTTAAATTATATTCCCGATCTGTAAATGTAAATGCTATTAATTGTTAATCTGTCTCATGGTGTGCACTATGTTAAACATGTTTTTCAAACCGTGATCAAACCGAGCTGAAATTTAGCAGGCAGACTGTAGAATTTTTTTAAAAATTGCAATAAATACGTTATACAATACAATACATACCTAAAATGTTTGTATTTTTATATTGTCTTGCGCTGCGTAATATAAATGTGTACATTTCGTAATGAACTATATGTTAATCTAAATGTTCACTCTAAATAAATACACAGCTCAATATGGTGTATGCTCTCCGATGAATAACGTGACAATTTCAATTTTGGTCCTTGAGGTTTAATATGACATGTATATTGTGACGTCTATACGACAACTGCAAGGTGTTTAATAAGTCGTTGTTCCAAGGGACGTAATCCTTTATTTTATCATTTATTTTAAATTATTTATAAGTTAGATAAATAGTGCATGTCATTGTAGTTTTATTGATGAAATATGAGTTAATTATTTTTTTTTCAAATAAGGTATCGTTTAATTTTAATAGCTAGCAGTTAAATGTATTAATACTTAGTATAAGTGTACACTATGTAATATATATACATATATATATAATTCCAAAAAATTTAAGTAGAGCTTCGCAACGAGTATTTGTTTAGTATTCTCTATATATAATTCACCAAGGCGAGTATGTGCAAATAAGTATGACGAATGACCCTAGCTGGGGTCGACTAATCAGGTTATGATTTGGCAAGCGGAGGTGGTGGTGAGAGGGGCAACAATGGTTCTTGCGTTTCTCTATCACAGAAAAACATGTGATTCGTAGTGTAGTGGTTATCACGTCCGCCTTACACACGGAAGGTCATGTTTTCAAGCCCCAGCGAAAATATTATTTTTTTAATTTTAAAAATGTGTGTTTGTGCCCGTTCTCCCCCCCCCCTTTTGCAAACATGGCTGACCCTCGTCAATCACAGTTTATCTTTGGCAAGCTAGGGTGGTAGCGAAATGTAATTTAATTTATTTTATTTGTTTCATTTTATGTGCTAATTTCCGAAAAATTGACATATTCTTTATGGTCAGTATAAATGGATAAAAATTGAGAATTATAATTAACGTATATACTCATTCTATAGTCCGTTCACTCATAAGTCGACCCCCCCCCCACACTTTTGGAAGTATAAAGTATTAAAAGTACATAACCCGCTTGCAAGCCGATCCCCCCAAAATAATTGGACAACTTAAACAAAAATGGTACATATTTAAAAAATAAACTAAAGCTAAATCGGGCATTATGATTGTTTACTTTGTACTGCCTATCTTTGTCTGTGTGCTCTTTGTTAGGCAAGAGTTACCGGTATTTTATGAACCATTCGCTCAGGGAATGTGGTTTGATACGATACATTATTATAATTTACAAACACAAAAATACACATACGAAATATAAAACAAGTATATTCTCAGAAACAGCACTAATCAATATACATAATTTGCAATCTCAGTCACATCTGTCATGTCTGTCTGTACGTGACTCTACTAATTTTAGAAAACAGCGCACCAAATTACTGCACCAAAAATAACACTTTTCGAATGTTCAGAAAAAATTTTTCAATATGATAATACATGTATCAAATAAAAATAAATAAAAGTTCTGTATTACTATTTTTTTATTCATCTGATGTGTATTTTTTCAACATTAATAGACTTCAGCTGAAATGTATTCATTTTGAAAACTTCCGTCATTTTTGACGAGTAATACACTAGTTTGAAAATATTTTATTAATTTTTTTTGTAATACCAGAAAGTTAAAGCGCAGTAAGTTGTGTAGGTGGAAATAATAAAAACAATCGAATTATGATTTGCCTAAATGTCAAGTAGAGACTAGTAGAGAGAGTGAATTTGTTTTCTTCTTCATTTTTATTGTTAATACTAAATTTAAGACTAAATTTAAAAACCTAGGCGAAAATATTGATATTTTACATTTATATTTCTTTTTATTTTACAAGGTCTAAACGATATATTTAAATCAGTTTTAAATATTTATTCTGATATAGTGACGTCTTTCGTGATCGACATCTTCAGACGCATTTGTTGTCTGTTAAAGTGCTTATCCACTTTACTTCGTTCTATAATTGAAAAATATTTAAAACTAATTTTGTGTGAAACTAAAGTTAACACATTTTAGAATCACCCAAAAAGATTTATTTGCATTTATATAATTTTTTATCAATATCGTTCTAAATTACTTGAATAATTTTATTAACTGTTTATTTCAATTTTTTTTTAATTAACATCTTTGAACAACAACTTTCTAGTTTGAAAAATTGTTTATCCATTATGTTAAATCAAATTTATTTTATAAAATACAAACATAGGAGGAGGGAGCGGATTGTGTCGCACATGTTTATTCGTCGATTTATGGACCCCATACAAACTATGCCCATATGTTTCTTCATGGATTAATGGACACCATACAAACTATGCCCATATGTTTCTTCATGGATTTATGGACCCCATACAAACTATGCCCATATGTTTCTTCATGCATTAATGGACCCCAATACAAACTATGCCCATATGTGTCTTCATGGATTAATGGACCCCATACAAACTATGCCCATATGTTTCTTCATGGATTAATGGACCCCAATACAAACTATGCCCATATGTTTCTTCATGGATTAATGGACCCCATACAGACTATGCCCATATGTTTCTTCATGGATTAATGGACCCCATACAAACTATGCCCATATATTTCTTCATGGATTAATGGACCCCATACAAACTATGCCCATATGTTTCTTCATGGATTAATGGACCCCATACAAACTATGCCCATATGTTCTTCATGGATTAATGGACCCCCATAAAAACTATGCCCATATGTTTCTTCATGGATTAATGGAGCCAATACAAACTATGCCCATATGTTTCTTCATGGATTAATGGACCCCATACAAACTCTGCCCATATATTCTTCATGGATTAATGGACCCCATACAAACTATGCCCATATGTTCTTCATGGATTAATGGACCCCCATACAAACTATGCCCATATGTTTCTTCATGGATTAATGGACCCAATACAAACTATGCCCATATGTTTCTTCATGGATTAATGGACCCAATACAAACTATGCCCATATGTTTCTTCATGGATTAATGGACCCCATACAAACTATGCCAATATGTTCTTCATGGATTAATGGACCCCCATACAAACTATGCCCATATGTTTCTTCATGGATTAATGAACCCAATACAAACTATGCCCATATGTTTCTTCATGGATTAATGGACCCCATACAAACTATGCCCATATGTTCTTCATGGATTAATGGACCCCCATACAAACTATGCCCATATGTTTCTTCATGGATTAATGGACCCAATACAAACTATGCCCATATGTTTCTTCATGGATTAATGGACCCCATACAAACTCTGCCCATATATTCTTCATCATAAAGATTGAAATCTTTAGTGAATTCAATTTTACATGCACCGTTACGGGCGGTGGCCGTCATCATATTTTTGTCTAATATAGCTAATAGTAGGTAATTTTTTCTGTTAATTTTCAAAATATGGCTACCGGGTGTAATGTATAGATCAATACAAGACTTAAAAAAAAATTATCATAACCCATTTTAAAGTACTATATGAAATAAACTCATAATATTCACTTGTTAGTGGACGGTGGCAAATCATGTTTTTCTCAAGAAACAAGTCCTATTGGATTTTTCCTATATGAGATTTGTAATTAATTATTGTAAACATAGGGTACAAGATGGATCTTGACTTAACTTGATGTACAAAAAATAGGGCTGTTATCAATAAATTAAAAATTAATCGTTAACTTTTGAAAAATTAACGGTGAATTAATAGTTAGTTTCGATTAAAGCCAAAAATTGAAATGTATGGTGTCATAAGTAACAATTATTAAACGTACTTGTCGAAAATCGAAATAACACTTGAATGTCTTCTTTATATGACATCTTTTAACCAACAACGCAAACAGACAAGTGTATTGACATTATTTGGTTCAGAGCGTGTCTCATTGACAATATAACCAACGGAGCTGAAAACTCGTTTACAGAGCTTTAGATTGTCTCAACTGAAGTTTCTAATACTGTAGTGGATGTTTGGTATGCAGGTGCTATGTAAGCGAAGTGTTAGAACCATGGTAGCAATGTTCCATTTAAGCAGCGCTGCTGCGAAGACGTTTTACCGACGCCACGGAGGAGTTTAGAATCACCGCGCAGAAAATTTTGAAAAAATTTTCACAAAAAATTGACGTTGTGAAACTTTGCATACGAGTTCTTTTAAAACTTTGCACACGAAACAACGAGCTTAGACTTAGAGGAACATTGCATGGTAGGCAAACGATTTCTCTCAATGGAAACACCCTTTATCAACATTTTGAACAATCACATAAGTGAAGTTTAAACAAAAATGTTCGTGTAATCGTCCGGAAATAAGTACATATTTATCGGCCGAATTGTTTTACATTTTGACTTTCAATACATTTATAAGTGGTGGATCGATTAATCTTTAAAAAAATTTATTCGTTAAAAAGATTTAACGATTAAGAGAGAAATTAATCGTTAATTTCCGCAGCCCTAATAAAAAATAAATATAACTATCAGCAAAAATAAAAGGTGCTCGTATAATGTACATACATAGAGAGTGCACTCAGATTTTCTTTCTTAATCAAACTTGTGCAGCATTCTAAGATTCTAACGATAACCCAGATTTTCTGTCTTAATTAAACTTGTGCAATATCCCACCTATAATAAGCCAAAGACGCCTCAGCTGGCTTGGAAGTAGCCAAGGACGTGCTATACAGCGGCTCACAACATTGAAAATGTCGTTATCACAGCCCATCTCAGATATATAGTGGACAGACTGTTACACTTAGTTGCATACTGGACAGACTGTTACACTTAATTACTTAATTACATACTAGACAGACAGTTACAATGATTTACATACTGGACAGATTGTTGCACTTAGTTGCATACTGGACAGACTGTTAAACTTACTTGCATACTGGACAGACTGTTACACTTACTTACATACTGGACAGACTGTTAAACTTACTTGCATACTGGACAGACAGTTAAACTTACTTGCATACTGGACAGACTGTTGCACTTAGTTGCATACTGGACAGACTGTTACACTTACTTGCATACTGAACAGACTGTTAAACTTACTTGCATATTGGACAGACAGTTAAACTTACTTGCATACTGAACAGACTGTTAAACTTACTTGCATACTGGACAGACAGTTAAACTTACTTGCATACTGAACAGACTGTTGCACTTAGTTGCATACTTGACAGAATGTTAAACTTACTTGCATACTGGACAGACTGTTAAACTTACTTGCATACTGAACAGACTGTTAAACTTACTTGCATACTGGACAGACAGTTAAACTTACTTGCATACTGGACAGACTGTTGCACTTAGTTGCATACTGGACAGACTGTTACACTTACTTGCATACTGAACAGACTGTTAAACTTACTTGCACACTGGACAGACAGTTAATCTTACTTGCATACTGAACAGACTGTTAAACTTACTTGCATACTGGACAGACAGTTAAACTTACTTGCATACTGAACAGACTGTTGCACTTAGTTGCATACTTGACAGACAGTTAAACTTACTTGCATACTGGACAGACTGTTGCACTTAGTTGCATACTGGACAGACTGTTACACTTAATTACATACTGGACAGACAGTTACACTTAGTTACATACTGGACAGACTGTTACACTTAATTACATACTGGACACACAGTTACAATTAGTTACATACTGGACAGACTGTTACACTTAATGAAGACTTGATATGACTGACTTGTATCTAATATTAATAACTCCTTTAATACGATTCGACAACAACACATCTGACGTCATTCATTACGTCATTGTGTGATATGAAATTGTTGGGAATGATATGTAAATAGTGTGAAGTACGCGGTCTGGAGGTTGAGCGAGGAGTACATTTGAGGGAAACCCTGATATGGTAAGATATTAAACAAGTAGATTAGCGGCAAAATAAACCCTGATATGGTTAAAGACTTAACAAAAAGATTAGCGGGACAATGAACACTGATATGGTAAAAGACTAAACAAGTAGATTAGCGGGACAATAAACACTGATATGGTAAAATATTAAACAAGTAGATTAGTGGGACAATGAACACTGATATGGTAAAAGACTAAACATGTAGATTAGTGGGACAATAAACACTGATATGGTAAAATATTAAACAAGTAGATTAGCGGGAAAATAAACCCTGATATGGTTAAAGACTTAACAAGTAGATTAGCGGGACTATGAACGCGATATGGTAAAAGTTTAAACAAGTATATTAGCGGGACAATGGACCATATTATGGTAAAAGATTAAATAAGTAGATTAGTGGGACCAGGAATTGTATACAAGAAACATGACAATTTAAGTATATATAGTGTAATGAATTAGCAAGGGAGCGGAGATTTGACGAAAAGATTAGCGGGACCAGGGACTGACACTAAACACATGACACATTTATGGCACTGATACACTGATGATAAAATTATTATATTAACTAAAATACTATTGATCCAGTTGCATTAGCATTCAATCATTTTATTAAACCAACTGTTTAAAATTATTGACTTGAAAGATGATATACCCGGCTTATTCCGGGCCTGCTTCATGGATCCCAATTTTGTACCCCTACCAGTATGCTCCCAATTTTGTACCCCACACAGCATGATCCAAATTTTTTACCCCCACTCAGTATGATCCCGTTGTATAATGTGATATCGTTATTAGTTGAATCCCTTTCCCCAAGTTTCTCCAATACTTTGATGTGATAACATATCCTAGTATCATGTTTGCTCAGGAAATCAATTTGAATAAATTATTAGTGCCCCAAGTGTGGTCAATATCCATCAATTCTAATAAAGGAATAATGTAACAAGGTTGGTCTATATCCATCAATTCTAATAAAGGAATAGTGTCCCAAATTGGTCTATATCCATCAATTCTAATAAAGGAATAGTGTAACAAGTTTGGTCGATATCCATCAATTCCAATTAAGGAATATTGTCCCATGTTTGGTCTATATCCCTTAATACAGCATGTAGCCAAAATTTAGCTTTATATTTGTAAAACTTATATAAGTCAGAAGGGCATTTAGGGCCACCGGACACTAATAATACAAGATGAAAATTTCAAAAACTCTGTAGATTTTAAAGTGCATCATAACTGTTATGTCTATTCATATTTGAAAATATTTTTGTAAGCATCAAACGGGGAATAACATGTTAAACCTTTGAGAAATAAAGGAATAGGGGCCCCCAACCCTCTAAAATAAATAGGGGCCCCCGACCTCCTAAAATGAATAGGGGCCCCTGATCCCCTAAAATGAATAGGGTTCCCGACTCTCTAAAATGAATAGGGGCCCCCGACCCCTTAAAATGAATAGGGGCCCCCGACTCCTAAAATGAATAGGGGCCCCTGACCCCCTAAAATGAATAGGGGCCCCCAACCCCATAAATAATGGACAAAGTAATATGCTATTTTAATATCAGCCTTCAAATTTGTATGTACCAGGTTTAGTCAAGATCCATCTATTTACCCATTGGCCAATGTTTGAATTTTGTTTATATCTTTTCTAAGGAAAAAAAACATGTTGGAGCCCCGTCCTCTAATTAGTAAATATTAAGATTTTAAATGCGCCATGATGTTTTTGTGCACAAAGTCTTATCTTGATCCATCCATCCACCCGATTGTCACATTTAAAAACAATACAATGACTCTCTTTGAGCTATATTAGAGTTAAAAATAAAAAGGCACCCGGCACTAAACGGTTTACATTGTAAAATTGAATACCTTCTTGATTTGAATCTGGATGATGGTGAACATATGTTCAAAGTATGGATGATATACGTCAAGTTGCTTTTGCAAAATTAAAAAAAAATATTCTTGAAATAAAATGACAATGTATTTGTCTCAGTAATGTAATAAGAAACGGAGAAAGAGTTACATAAAAAAATGAAAATATTTTTAATTGATTTGACTATTTGTGAAACTTAGTTACACAAGTAAATATAGTGAAAGAATTGACATACAAAGGGCGAAGTAAAGTGAACAAGCACTTTCATTTACATAGTCACATAGGGATACGGTATGGGCGGGTTGAAAATCACATCTATACAAAATATCTAAAATTGTTTTGACAATATAGTTTTACAATTTGTAAAAATTTGTTCAAATATAAATATGAATTTTCAATAATGTGGCTAAAATGTTAGAATTTAGTTTTATGCTATTTATTAAGAATAAAATGTAGAAAATAAAATTACAATATCTTGTCAACTTCACACTGTGAAAAGTAAAATTTTAAACATTAAAATACTCTCCCTTTTCACGATTTCTGATTCTTTTTTAAATTTATTTAAATTTTATTTTATTTTTTAAATTCAATGCCTTCTCCCTGAAAGTGCCAGCTTTTTCACTGACTTTGTTACAGACAAGTGTTGCAAATCAACTAAACTTACCAGTCTTGGCAAGGGCACCAACGGTAAAAATTGAAGAACGTTTTTCTCATGGTAATTTAACATTATTGACAGCAAAACAAACAGAAGCAAATAAATATGTTACATTGATTTGTCTTGAAGACTCTGTAGGTCAAGGAATTGATAAACCATAAAATATCATCAACAAATCTCGAATTTTCTTATAAATGTAATGTTGTTACAGAAATAATGCGTCAAGTAATTAATTATCGAAGATTTAAATGACGGGGTCTAGTTAAATTTTAAGTGCGGGCAGTGTTTGACCCGATTGGCTGGACATTAGACAAACCACGCCTCAGGGACTCTTTCTCCATATTTGCTGTCGGGGTTTGCTCCCTCAAACTCTTCATGAACACGTGTAGCCGCGAGACAGCGGAGGTTTAACTTCGCAGTTTTCATCTACTAGATGAGCTTTCTATCAAGATTTACGAGCCTCATGTGACCGAAGCTGCTGGTTTTATAGTGTATTCGAACCAACTTCAGCATTTCTCTTGTTCGTTAGCAGGGCCTGACAAACACTCCGTGTGAATGAACGGAGTGAAAAATTCGAGAGGTGCAAAATTCATTTACGGAAATGCGGAGAAGCGATCCGAAAAATGAATTTTAAAAAAAATTAGCCTTAAAAATAAGGCCATAATCCATTTCTAAAAGTATAGCGTATAAAATTATTTTTTTAAATAATAGACAATTCATTAATTATATATTATAAAGTGAAATTTCGATTTTAACCCGGGCCGCAGTAAGTTTCGTGACGAGAGGTCACGATGCATCATTCTTTCTACGTCGCAATTGGTGTAAATAGGATATTTTGCACCCAGGGAAAAATTATTTAAAAATTATAAAGTTTTCACCCCGACCTTTTCCTTTTCATCCAATGTTACTATAATACGAGCAACAAAGCTCGTCCAAGGACGATCCGCCACCGTTCGGTGGTATGTTGTAACTCCCCTTCAACAGCCGTCTCGACCGGCATACATGTGCATCAAGTCAAAAAATACTATTCATTATAGTTAAAATAAATAACTCGTAAAAACATAGCTTTTGACTATAAATCCCAACGCCCATAACTCAAAATATAGTCTTGGAAGAAATACTGCACCAAAAATAACTCGCGTTGAAAGTCCGCGTAAACTTGATATGATTGGTTATAGTAGTTATGTGTGTTTGAGAGACCAATCGCTATAGATGACAGGACAGAACTTAGCCTTTTCTTATATAGGATAACGTTTTAAGCCTCATTTATAGTGACCCTGTACCGTGGGGCCCGGGTCATATTTACCTCACTGCCCACATTGTAACGACTTGGACCGCCGCACAGTACACAAGGGTTTAACTTAGATTTCGCTACTGATACCAGCGGGCGTAGGTTCACATCAAACAATTACACTAAGACAACTGAGCAAAGGGGCGCAATTTTTCACTTTTGCACGGAGTGGTTCTAAGGCTAAGTCCGCCCCTGTCATTGGAACATGATTTACAAGACTTTAAAATTTGATCTCACGTTCTAATAAAACAACCCCGTTAAAACAAAGTTTTTGACTATAAATCCCTTACATATGAGACATAACTAAAAGTATTGATTATGTTCAAACGCGACAAACATTTAGAGACTGACACCGAGGAATTACCCAGGCTTTGAAACCGGGGGAAGGGATGCCAAGGATTTTGGAAATTGACGGGTGGAGTCAACGCGTGACCTCGACTGGCACGTGAAAGAAAAACAATAACAACCCGTGAATTTGAATTACATATGTTATGTATAGATAAACTAAAATGCATTATTTTAATTCCAGATCAATCTGAAATTTTGATGCAATGCATTGTTAGGTGACACGAGTCTATGTGCCAAATTTCAGCTCTATTGCATCACGGGAAGTGGATCATTTTTTACTTTTGTTATTGCACCTGTCCGACCAAGACAGACAGAGAGAGAGAGAGAGAGAGACAGAGACGGCAGTGAAGTTAATATAAGGGATTTAATAAAACAAACCCGTAAAAACAAAGTTTTTGACTATAAATCCCTTACATATGAGACATAACTAAAGTATTGATTATGTTCAAACGCGACAAATATTTACAGACGGAATCTGTCTTAACTCCCCTTTGCTTTATAACCCGGGGGGAGGGGTGGGAGAGGGGAAAGGTCTGGTCACCGATCGCTGGACCGAGCTCGGCGTTACACACACAATGTAAACAAAAGCACCCCGGTACATCGCGTCAACACGCGAACTGAGCTGTCACGTGAAAAAAAAACAAATTGTGAAATTGAATTACATACCTCGTATAGAGATAAACTAAAATGCATTAATTTAATTACGGTACTTTCGATCGATCTGAAATTTTGATACGATGCATTATTAAGTAACACGGGTCCATGTGCCAAATTTCAGCTCGATGGCTTCATGAGAAGTGGGTCAATTTGGACCTTTCTACTTCCGCCCGCCAAAGACAGAGAGACAGAGAGATAGAGAGAGACGGCGGTGAAGTTAATATAAGGGATTCAAAAAGCTCATAGTCAATGTTCTGTAATATGAGACAATCAAATTTATGAAGTTACAGCTTTTTATGACAAGGGGTTGGGTCTGCATATAATCAACTTGTAGTTGCATAATTTCATTAAATGTGAAAGACACAAAGTGATGACGTAGTGATTACTTTGCAATGACCAACACCGATATTGCGACTTTGACAATGGTTTTGTTTTATTTACATAAATGCAACATCAATATTTTTAATACCATTTATAGTATATTAAAAAATACAACATCTAAAAATATTATTTTTTAACTGCCTTGAATTTTTTGGGTGTAATTGTCAATACAATATAATTATATTAAGTGAAATATTTAAAAATTGAATATAACTATACATGAAATTTTAAATTTAGAAAGTTACTTCCCTTCGATTAAATTTTATGTGAGTATGAAATAACATTTAACTCATTACATCTTTATATTAGTATACTTATAATTATTGCTGTACTTTTTTGTATACTTATAATTATTTCTGTACAGCTTTGTAATATTTCTTAACGGTTTGATTATATTTATTTTAGGGTTGCGACAATCAACGATTAATTTCTCGATTAATCGTTAAAAAATTTCAAGATTAAATTATTTTTTAAACGATTTATCAACCCATCAAATAAAAATTATTGGAAGTCAAAAATAAAATAAAATAAAATGAAAAAAAAATGAAACAAATAGCGGCCAATGAATAACAAATTTCGTTACGATTACACGAACATTTTGGTTTTTAACTATTCACTAACGGGAGTGTGTTCAAAATGTTGATAAAGTTTACCTAACATGGTTCTAACACTTTGTCTACTTACTAAACCAAATGAAAAGAGCAAAGCTAATGGCAGTAATGGAGTTTTACTTAGAGGCAGAAAATGACGACAGCTCCTCTGATGAATTACTGCGTTACAAAATGGAGATGAAGTTCATTCGTTGCCAAGACCGTTTTGAGCACACCAGTTACCTCAGGTCAAAGTTAATGATTGTTCATCTCGGCTGGTAATATTGTCAATTAGACCCACTCATCACTTGAACCATATAATGTCAACACACTTGTATTATTGCGTAGTTGGTTAAAAGATGTCATATAAAGGAGACATTCCAGTGTTATTTAGATTTTCAACAAAAACGTTAATAAGTGTTTATTATGACGTCATAAATTTTAATCTTTGGCTTTAATCGAAATTAATGATTAATTAATCGTTAATTTTTTTAAAATTAACAATTAAATTTAAATTTATCTTTAAAAGCCCTGATATAAATAAAGAAAGTAATAAATATTTATATCATTATATATATATGTATTACACTATTTTAGTTTGTATAATTTATTCAAATGTGTATTTATGTTATTGAGTGTGTTTAGCTAATTATTGCTATGAAAATATAACTATACTAGTGTATCACCCTTCAAAAATGACGGAAGTTTTCAAAATAAATACAAATCAGATTAAAATATAACCGAATACAGAGCTGTCATTCATTTTATTTTATTCATTTATTTGCCTATTGAACAATTTTTATGCGGACGTTCGAAAATATTTATTTTTTGGTGCAGCAATTTGGTGCACTGCTTTCTAAAATTAGTAGCGTCACGGACAGACAGACGTGACATACGTTACAAATTATGTATATTGACAATACAATTGTAATTTCAGTGTCATTGATTCACAATACTTTCAGATCGCTAAAGAACAGGAACAAATTTTGTTGCGTTATCATAAAAGATGTGCAACAAAATTGTACTTCCCGTCAGCGTGGTACCGCAAAGCACCAGTGCTGACGTATTTAATATATGTTTCTTGATAAACTAAGATGAGAAAATTAATGATGACATCTTAAATTAAAACTGTATTCAACTATTATTGACTGCTCCTTGCGAATTAGTACTAAGCGTCTGTGCTGATTAAATATGTCTTTGTATGACATTTACATGAATGTATAGTAATATATAATTTTTGGGAACAAAATATATTTTAAAATTATGTTCATTTTAAATTAAGTAAACTACTAAATTTATATATTTACTTTTATTTATACTTATATCTAAATGTTTAGCGTACCTGTTTCGTAAATACATCTTTGTGTTATTCGAGTGGCACGCCACTTGAATTCGATCCCTATTATTAGGGATACAATGTTAATATAACGTCACGTTTCCCGATAAACATTTATTTTATCTTTAAAAAAAACAAGTTGATGGTTCAGATCTCTCATAACTTGAAATGTTTCTTATAATTATAACTTAAGTAGAATAGCATGACTTAGCCATACCGTTTTATAGTCTTTGAAACATGTAGAACATTCGGCATCTTATAAAATGTACTGAATGGCATCTACAGACACTCTTTCTGTTAAAAATATAAATAAAACAAATGTATTTAAAGTGTCCTAATGAAATGAGAATGTAGTCTGTACATATTTAAAAAACAACTGTGTCAATGACACGTAGTCTGAAGACTTGACATTTTATAGAAAATCTGTTAACATGTAGACTGAAGACTGAAAATTTTATAAGAGATTGCCAATATTAGATACCGCATAGTATTCTTTAGCGTGTGGTTTTATGTTAATTTTTTAACATGTATTTCTATTTTGAGGCGATCCGTTGCAAGCTTATGACGCAGCCAATAATTGGCTATGAGAGATTGAAAAGTAAATGTGTGTAATAAATATGTTTAGGAAAGCCAGTAAAGAACTTAAAAAGTAAAGTAAAAACTCGCATATGATTTGAAGAGTTAAGGACACACCGAGAAATTAAAGAATTTGCTATATTTTAGCGTTCAAAAATAATTGCATAAGTAATAAAAATTATGTGGTCAGTGTTACTATAAAATTACAATCAATGTCTTAAAATAGTTTAGTTTTTTTAAATCCACCCCCCTCTTAATTTACATTTTTTTTTAATTTCAATTTGAGTTTCAGATTTTTAATTATTACATTTTTATTAAATATTAAATAAGATGAAGAAATCTATTTATTTGGACTAAATGTTTCATTATTATGTATTTTTAAAAAAATAACTATTTTTGGGCACCCGACTAGAAATCAACATTTCTATTTATTTAACTTAACGGAGCATAACATCTACACAAAAATTTGATTGAGGTATTGTGTTTAGTTCTTAGACAAGAATCTAATGACGATTCTTATGAATAATGTTATAATGTGTATAAGTAAAGCTTAACTAATTGGAAAATGACCTTGTAGCGAAACAACAAAAGGATTTATCTATCAAATATAAGTTGTGTTACAACATTGGCTGTAACGACAGTTACGTTCTAGTTTCTAATATTGGTAAGACCACACCAATAAATGAATATATATAAGTTTATTATCTATCTCTCTACAATCTACTTCTTCTCACGACAACATCTATGGTACAACTCTCTATCTTGACTTCCCTTATATATATATAAGTTTAATATATATCTCTCTACAATGTAGGTCTTCTCACTACATCTATGGTGCAACTCTCTATCTTTACTGTCTAATTTATTTAAGTTTAATATATATCTCTAACACTAACCCGTATAATACAAAATCATTAAGTACTTATAATATACTAGTGTATTACCCGTCAAAAAATGACGAAAGTTTTCAGCTAAAATCTATTTATTTTGAAAAAATGCAATTTTTTTAGGGCGCCCACGGCGCTCCCCTTTTTCAAAAGCCCAACTAACTTGTCCTTGTTTGATAAATACAAAGTATTAAACTTTCTGAAATGCAAGCAAAGTATTTTATAGTAGGGATTGTAGGGCGCCTACAGCGCCCCCTTTGTTTTTTTTTAATTTTCTAATTAACCATTATCAAATTCTCTTTTTACATTGTTCCCTTTTCCAAAATTAAAATATGAGCTAAAACAATGACGTCATATAATATTTTTTAACAGCGCATCTTTTATTTTCATACCTTTTGATGCATTGGTGCAGTAATTTTGTGCGCTGCTTTCTAAAATTATAGTAGCGTTATATCCACACTAAAATACATACAAACAGACGACGGGAATTATGTATATTGATTCCCGTTGTCTGTATGGAGTAAGTAGTTTGCGCTGCGATCGATTTTGTATAAAATATTATATGACGTCACTGTTTTAAGCTTATATTTTAATTTTTGAAAAGTGAACGATGTACACATAGGATTTGAGCTGACCCGCGGCGTAGCATACGCCGCTAATGTTTTAGTGACGGGGTATCTGTATGTATGTATGGAATAATGCAAAAAAATTATTTCATAATAATTATAGATCATCAAATCCTATTTGTACATCGTTCCTTTTCAAAAATTAAAATATAAGCATAAAAACAATGACATCATATAATACTTGTATACAATCCATACCGACAACGGGAATCAATATACATAATTAACATAAGTAACTTATCCGTGTGTGATAAATACGAAATATTAAACTTGCTGAAATGTACACAAAGTATTTCATAATAATTATAAATCCTCAATTCCTATGTTTACATCGTTCCTTTTTCAAAAATTAAAATATAAGCATAAAACAATGACGTCAATTATTAATGTTTATACAAAATCGATAGCAGCGCCACCTAACATAACCTAAAAATATTACGTCTTATCCGTTACTTCCAAACATACATACATCCATACAGACGACGGGAATTATGTACATTGATTACACGCATTAATTAGCTGAAACAAATGTGAAACAATGATCCACAAAAAGTAGGATGCATCTGTCTGAGTCGTTAAATATTTATCTTATTTTAATACATGCAGGCATATAACACTGAGGCAAAACTATAAAAAAAAAGGGAACAAATTCGACCAGTCTTCTTCACTTAATTTCTCACAGATAAATGTTTCAATAGGGACAGGCGAAGTTAACTGCATTAGTTGTATGTGGAAAGTGATGTGGGGTGAAACTAATGACAGATATTTGTTAGTATGGGATTATTTTAATTTAAATATGGCTACTATTTTTGTTTCCTAATATATTTTGGGTAAAAAAGGCCATTTCTAAAGATCGATTTAGTATATTGCAGAAAATTTACGCTTTACGGAAACGTTGCACACACATCTGCTAAACCTCTCTTGTTTTACTTAAATATATTTTTAAATACTGTTTTTAATGAAATAGTGTAGGCCTACTGCAGATTGGGTTCTTCAATATTAATAAGGATTGTTTGGGGATTAATGATTGCCACAGACGAAAATGTGGATTGAAAAGATGGATTGAAAAGGTGGATCGAAAAGGTTGATTGAAAGGAGGATTGAAAAGGTGGATTGAAAAAGGATTGAAAAGTGGATTGAAAAGATGGATTGAAAAGGTGGATTAAAAGATGGATGAAAAGGTGGATTGAAACGGTATTGATTGAAAAGGTGGATTGACTTTATATTATGGTTTTTCAAAACTGTTAAGTGTTGAAACAATTTATTTTGAAAAAAAACAAAAAAAACAACATAACATTGATGACGATGATGTCTTATATCGCGAATTTCTTCACGAAGGTTTAGCATTATCAATGCACTCTGAATTTCTTTATGATGGTTTAGCATGATCAATGCACTCTGAATTTCTTTATGATGGTTTAGCATGATCAATGCACTCTGAATTTCTTTATGATGGTTTAGCATTATCAATGCACTCTGAATTTCTTTATGATGGTTTAGCATTATCAATGCACTCTGAATTTCTTCATGATGGTTTAGCATTATCAATGCACTCTGAATTTCTTTATGATGGTTTAGCATTATCAATGCACTCTGAATTTCTTTCATGATGGTTTAGCATTATCAATGCACTCTGAATTTCTTCATGATGGTTTAGCATTATCAATGCACTCTGAATTTCTTTATGATGGCTTAGCATTATCAATGCACTCTGAATTTCTTTATGATGGCTTAGCATTATCAATGCACTCTGAATTTCTTCATGATGGCTTTAGCATGATCAATGCACTCTGAATTTCTTCATGATGGCTTAGCATTATCAATGCACTCTGAATTTCTTCATGATGGCTTAGCATTATCAATGCACTCTGAATTTCTTCATGATGGCTTAGCATTATCAATGCACTCTGAATTTCTTCATGATGGTTTAGCATTATCAATGCACTCTGAATTTCTTCATGATGGCTTAGCATTATCAATGCACTCTGAATTTCTTCATGATGGCTAAGCATGATCAATGCACTCTGGTTTTCAAAACTCTTAAACATGAAATAAAAGCGTTTTTCAATTATTTACACAAATTTCTTTATTATTACGTTTCAAATGACTCTAAAAGTCTATGCTATGACGTTTGGTCACGAGCTTGAAAAGAGAGAAATACAAAAGAAATGCGAATAAACTTGAATAAAAGGAAATACAAATATTTATCCCATTACTAGATTTGAACTGCATTGTTTACTTACGCTACAAAAAAGTTTTAAATTTATTTTAAATATTTCTTCCACGTCTGACAAGAAATTGGAATAAATTATTTGACAGTAAATATTACAATACTATTTTTTCAAGCAAACTTAAAACGTATTTAATAAATTTTTCAAAAACTTTAATTTGTACCATATACACATTTAATTGTATATCAAATACGACAAGAAAATCGTTTTGTAGTTGTTGATGTAAAACGTGAAAATAAAGTTAGGTAAAAGAAAAGTTATGTTTATTACATAATGTAAATATTGTGCATTTATTTTTTAATTTATTTAACACAACTCATACAAAACAACATATTACACAACTCCATACACACTTAAACTTATACACATACATAACCATTAACACACACCCTAACACACAGCCACACATAAAACAACAAGCACCCGCAATACACAAAATAAAACCATCCCCCCCACACACAACCATAACCAAGTACATATTCATTTATTAAACACATCTCCTTGACGTAATCTATGAATACAACAACCACGTAACTTATCTTCTTGAATTAATCTATGAATACGACCCCCATAACTTTTTCTGGGTATCATGATACACCCCCATATAACTTATCTTCTCGACTTAATCTATGAATACGACCCAAAACATAACTTATCTCCTTGACGTAATCTATGAATACGATCAACCTCATAACTTATCTACTTGAATTTAATATATGAATACGACCCACCATATAACTGATCTTCTTGACGTAATCTATGAATACGACCCACCACATAACTTATCTCTCCGTTAAACTGATTCTCTCCCATGCAGGCTCCTACATTGTATGGTATTTTTAATTGTATTCAACGTTAACAGAAATGAGTTTCTTCAACAATGAAATCAACATGTTTTAACCCGAGAAGTGGGGTGGGCTGAAAAGTTCTTTGTGTTCTTCTCATCGAAAAGTTTTTACTCTCTATCTTCTAGTTTTATTTATTGTGTCATGGATAATTAATTGGTTTCTTATTTTTGTATTATGTAACATTTCTCTCGTCATCCTACACAGATTACTGCCGTTGTGTTCTATAATAATGGTAGATATTAGAACATGATAAGTAAGTGGCAATAACTTAGTTGATTTGTAGTGATGAAAGTCATTCAAGTAACAATTCTTCTAATTCGTTGTATAAATTCCACAATAAAGACTCTGACCATGACGTCTTCTATTGATGGTGAATTGTGTACATGCGTGTACATTTGAGGCAATAGACATAAATAATTAAACTTATATATAAACTGTGATAAAATATCAAAAATTATTTTATTAATTGAAATAAATTGTTTGCGTTACAACAAACATTCATGCATTAAAAGAATGATGCACTATTTGAAAATTTCAGCTTTGTTTTTTCCCCTGATTCCAAATGCGCCATCAAAAGCAATACACAATAAGTCATTAAAACTTAGGTATTTCATGCGTCCTCTTTTTAAATCCTTTATATTAAATCGTTGTGTCTGCTTGCTTGCTTGAGGCGAGCGGTGCCGAAAAAACTTTGGATCGATTTTAACCCACTTCCTCATAAGCTAGCGAGCTGAAATTTTGCAGGCAGCTTGTGCCGTTGATAAAACTGATGTATAAAAATATCAGATAAATCGAATTTACCGTAATTATATAATTAATTTTTTAGATTATCTTTATTTATCTCTTTGTAACATGTTAATTTTTTTGGGGCTACAATGTCATGGTGCGTATTATATTGAACAACCTTTCCTGTCGCGCAGTAAGGTGCATATTTTTTTCACAACACTTTTTATTAACATATTCCTGATCAATGTGCATTATATTAAACATGTTTTACGAAACATGGCTACCATTTTATATTTTTCAATGGTCTTGCGCTCCGTATTATAATGAACACTTGTGTGTTACCCGTGAAAAATGACGGAAGTTTTCAAAATAAATACATTTCAGCTGAAATCTACTTATTTTGAAAAAAAAATACACATCAATACTAAACATTATGTAATACAGAACTTTCATATCTTTTATTTATTTTACTTTATTCATGTATTTTCTTAATGAACAATTTTATGCGGAACGTTCGAAAAGAGTTATTTTTGGTGCAGTCATTTGGTGCGCTGTTTTCTAAAATTAGAAGCGTCACGGATGGGACAGACGTGATATGACATGAATTGCAAATTATGTATATTGATTCTTATTTTCTTGCGCTGAGTACTATAATGAACATTCTTTTGGTTATGTCTCGTACATAAAGGATTTATGTTCAAAAACTTTTTTTTAATGTTTTTTTTTGGTATGTCCCTAAAACCTAAGGACGAGAAACACTTCCATGCACAGGGTGAAAAAATAATAAAAAATAAAATTTAAAATTGAGAATTTCTGGCACTTCCGAAAATAAACAATATTATTTCCCAAATATAAATTTTAACTGTAGCTAACAATATTAATTTTTACATTCAACTATTTGATTAAATGACATAAAATAAAATACATTATTTATGCTGAATACCAACTGAACCCATTATATTCTTCCAACTTTGATTTTAAAATTTACAATTTGCGTATTTGTCACTAGCGCTTATGTAGCTGTTCGCATTTATCACTGTGTGCGATTGTCAGTGTCCGCATTTGTCGGTGAGCGCCATTGTCCGTGTGCGCAACTGTCGGCGTTTGCGTTTGTCCAGTACGCATTTGTGTCATTGCGGAATTGTCTGTGCGCGTTAGTCGTGAGCGCAATTGTCTGTGCGCGTTTATCGTGAGCGCAATTGTCTGTGCGCGTTTATCGTGAGCGCGATTGTCTGTGCGCGTTAGTCGTGAGCGCAATTGTCTGTGCGCGTTTATCGTGAGCGCGATTGTCTTGTGCGCGTTTGTCACGGAACCCATTATGTAGCCCCTGGACAAAATGTAAAAAACAATGACGTAACGGTCATACGGGCCCAGCAGCTTGAAGGTTATTGTCAGTTTGGCGGCGGTATTGTATTGAAATTTATTAACTTTAAATACGGACAACTTTGTAAGTCATATGAAAATCAGTATTTCTGTGAGGACGGTCATCACGTGTTAAAAGACACAAGAAAATAAAGTGAATGGAAGGGTGCTGGTTTGTAATGGTTTCAGAGGCCTTTCAACGATTTAAATATATACATTTTTAAAAGGCAATAATAAATTAGGTCCTTTTTAAGTGTGTTTGGACTAGGAGTGGAGATAATTTTTTTAAATACATTTTAAAAATGATATATAACTAAAATTAATTTTTAAAAATTAATTTAAAAAAGTAAGAAATAAAAACATTTCAGGGTGTAGAAACAAAAGTGTCGAAGGGTCCTGTAGTCGAACTGTCAGGCTTCGAATCCCCATGGTCGCATTGTCCATGGACGCACAAACCATGGTGGAAACGTCCTGTGGTCGAACTGGCAGGATCGAACCTTCTGGGTTCGGAAAGTCCGTTATTTATATATATATTATTTATATATATTATATATATAAATATATATATATATTTGTTTGTATTTGATGTGTGTGATTACGCTAATGTACTTTCTAATCCAGTTGCACAAAATGATTATAAATGAAATAAGGATAATTTACTTGGGCTTTTAATAGAAAAAATGTTGGCGCCGTAGGTGCCCTACAACCCCTATTATAAAATATTTTGCGTACATTTCAGAAAGTTTAAAATTTCGTATTTATCAAACAAGGAAAATATAGTTGGGCATTTGAAGAAAGTGGGCGCCGTAGGTAACCTAAGAAAAGTGCGTGATGTAGACGTTATGGCGCCCCAGTACAACCTAGTATCTATATATTATATTTAATATATTAATTTGATAGTTTCCGTTATTTAACCAAAATTCTTATAAACAAATATAAATTTTCATTAGGTTTTTTTTATTTTTAATACATAATCTGTATTCTCTACCTACAGACAATGAAACATTACAGTAAGACACATTACTAATACTATTTCCAAAAGAAATGTAGATGATATTTTAATTTTTTTTAAAAATAATTAGATGATTTTATTAATCATCTTCGCAAAGTTTTCTAAAATACAACGTCAAATTGAATAAAAAATGTACCGGTTATTTTTGGTGCTGCGCTGATGGGAAATACAATTTTATTGCACGTCTGATGCCATTTAAAAATTATTAATGCTCCATTA
The DNA here is from genome assembly GCA_944989445.1 of Ampullaceana balthica. Taxonomy (NCBI): domain Eukaryota; kingdom Metazoa; phylum Mollusca; class Gastropoda; family Lymnaeidae; genus Ampullaceana; species Ampullaceana balthica. Next base: position 595,767 of record CALYLW010000677.1, read on the forward strand.
AAAACTGTTATAACTCCTTACAGACTCAAAATATTAACTCAGTGTTCACATCTATATGTAGGTTATTTTTAATTTTTAATTGTATATGTTTGATTATTTGTATTTGATCAAATGCTGATTGTTTCATGTTTTCCAATAATTTAATTTCTATTAATTCAAAAAATATAAACACAAACACACTCAAACTGCATAAGCTACACAAACTAAAGCAGACTGTATAACTACACAATACTTTGTATTTCTAAAATAGTTTACTGACTACCAACATAGTGATTCGTCTAAAGACGGGTTTTTTCGCTTAATCTACTTCACATAAATAAACTTGATACAATTCAAAGAGAAAAATTATTACAGCTTGTCCCAGTGTTTGTCTTTTGATTGTTTCATAAACTACTAGTGCGTTCTTAAAGCCAAATTATACTTACATGTCTTCATTTCTCAAATTGTTTTGATTGTTGGTTCATTTTTACAACGGACGGTTCGGACCTGCTGATTCGACAATAGTATTTCTTGACCCTATGACGTTTCAAAGAGAGGCGATTCGACGTCGGGCTGTTCGACCAATGGATGGTTCAATCACTGACGAAATGTAAAAAATGTAGTATAAATACTAAAAACAAAATAGAAAGCCAGATATAGTCTATTAATAGCATCTTGCGATACAGAAGATGTGGATACTTGGTTTATCTTTTGAGATATCAGGAGAGATCTAGCGAGACCAGGGAATGGACGTTGGTTCGCACATGTTATGAGAACAAGACTAGGTTACTACAACAGGACAACACGTGCTGGCGAGAGTTATGGAAAGGTAATTAATGAGAGTGGGGGTAGATATTGTATGAACCTTTATAAATGATTAAATTACTACATTACTAGATTACTACATGGCATTTTTCTTTACATTGGACCGGCGGAAAAAGGGGGAGGTGGATTGTGACACAATTATCTGCTCAACATAAGTTACTCAGATGTACGTATGTGATAACGAAAATATGAAATCTACAGTAAAATACTGCATTTATCCCAATAATGATATCGCATTGAATGTTGACTGATTGTCAGTGTATTTACTTTTTTTTAAAAATCTTCCAATCATGTATTAAACGTTAAAAGTAACTCTTTTACGCTCTTATAGTTCAAAAGTTTTTTTAAAATTATAATAAATAAATGATAACGAAATAGAAATAATGAAGTTTACGATATGGTAACGAAAAGGTCGAAACGTCCGGGCTTGAAAAGTCGTTGGATCGAAACGTCCTGTGGTTAAAACGTCCGGCCTTGAAACGTCGTTGGATTGAAAAGTCCTGTGGTCAAATCGGCAGGGTTGTCAGTGTATATAGTTTTTTTTTCTATCGTCCTATCATGGATTTAACGTTAAACATAACTCTTTCATACTTTCTTTTCCAATTTTTAATAGATAAAACTATTAGACTATAATATAGGTATAAAAAAATAAAATTTTAAAATAATAAATAAATAAGATAATAACAATATGACACAAAAATATACGATGTAGAAATGTAAGGATCGAACTGTTAGGGGTCGAAACGACATGAGGTCGAATAATCTTGTGGTAGAATAGTCCTGGGTCTAATATTCCGTGTTGGAACAGTCCGTGGTCGAATCGAATGTGGTCGAAACGTCTTGTGGTCGAATCGGCATGTTCAAACTTTCCGGGGTCAAGTCGTACATGGTCGAAACGTTTTAAAACCAAATATTTCTACATTAGATATAGACAGAGAAGTAACACAAACCACAAGGCAAGATTTAAGAAATCAAATCATAAAACGCAATGACTAAAGAAAACTTTCACATAACAGATAACAAGTATTAAATTACATACTTTTTCCAAATAAAGATAGTTACAGTCATAAATATTTCTATAAATAGACAAATATACACCAAAAAATGATACTTTGTTTTCATTGAATCAATTTATTCACAAATGTTGTATGCAAGTAAATGACTTGTTTAATTAAACTGCGTTTCCATTCTAAGAAGAGGATCGAACATTTCAAAGAATGAATAAAAAAAATAATAATTAGAATTTCTTTTCAAATTTCTCTCTTGTAAACTGTTGTTTTTCCTCCACTAAGGTGCTACCTGTAATAGTCAGAAAAGGGTTATAATGAAATATTTAGATGCTGAAATTTTGTTGATATTATATGGTAAACTTGCAGTCGGATATGAACATGGTTGCTGAAGTATAATTAACAACTACGTATCTAGCTTCAATACAATTACACACAACATTTGTTTTCTTTGTTTTATACCACTGTAAGAAGACTTGGTGGACATGCTTGTTGGGTCACGGATGTCACAATTTGTTTCAGAGCATCAACGCTGTCAGCTTTGAAGACATTACTAGCATCACTTGCAATAGCCAAAAGCTCAGACTCTACAGCGTCCCCAATACCCACAGCGTTGATGGTAATCCCTTGATCTTTAATACGTGTGGCAGCTTGTTGGGCTGAGAACAAAATATTCAAATAAAAAATCTGTTATTTTCATAAATATCTAATGAAAACATGTGGTAGAGAAATAGGTCAAGAAGAAAATATTTAACTTTAAAATACACACAATTTCTTGGTGGGCTAAAGGCTTCAAAAGTGTCCATGTTAAATTTATAACTATATGAAGTTTATGTTAATTCCACAGCTCAACATAAATTATCGATTTTTCTGGGAACACACATTTCAGAAAGTTGCGAGCTGAAACATAAAAGTACATTTGTATCCCGGAGAATGATTTTGTGAATGATTTTGTCTGCTCTTTAGAAAGAAAGCTAACAGAACATATTAACAGTAACTGTTCTCATCAAATTTCTAGCAGTAGTTTACGGAGGATTTAAGAAAAGAAATATGTTGTCTTAACCATAAGTTTTATTTTAAAAAGGTTTTAATTTTAGTCTAATGTTCGTTTTCTTAAATCTCTATGTATGAGCTTGTTATGGTATTTTTTTTCCTCCACATATTTGATGAGCGTGAAAGATTTGAAGTTACGCAGTGCACAACATTCTTTATTGTTAATTTAGACAATGAAAGCATAAGAAATACTTTGATTCTTAATTTTTAAACATGAATTTAATATTCCTAAATTTACATGACCTTAATAATTTAAATTAAACTCATGTAGGTATAAAAAAAATCCCCCCCCCCTCAAATAACTATACTGCATTGCAATGTTAAGAGCGAGGAATTATGATTATTAAAAACTCAGGAACAAACTAAATATATCAAAATAACTATTTGGAATTGCGAAATTTAAAAAAAATACTAATTCCTTCCACATGTTAACCTGAAGAGTTATTATTAACATTTTAAATAACTTACTCTTGGTGGGGTTGTCAGATTTGCCATCAGTGATTACAATAACAGTTCTGGAAGAATTTATACGGGAACCAGCGTCAGGAGTAAACATTCCATCGTTGAGGATCAAGTCCAGAGCTTTGTCGGTCCTTGTTTTGTGGCCCTTGTATTGAATAGCACTCAGATTCTGCAATAAATTATTTTTTTACATTTAATGCATCGAATTAGCTGCAGGACATATAAAATGTAAGAAAAACTTAAATATGCATACATTTTATTTTTAAATCGATCGATTTTCTTATGTTGCACATTAGATAAACTAGCTAGTATAACTGGCTTCAACTTGGCTTGTTTTATTGATCCCATTTCGTACCCCACCCAGTACGATCACGTTGCGTCATGGGATCTCTTTCTAAAGAAAAAAAAATGTTCTTTTAACCCTTATTCATTTTTTGTTTTAAGATGTTTCGTGGAGGGGATCCACGCTATTCGTGAGGTTTTCTAAAAATATAATTCAGAAAATAATTAATAAGACTTTATGGCAATAAAAAAGGGTAATTAAATAAAGTCCTCTTTTCAGAGACGGGGACACGGTGGTCGAGTGGCAGCGCACGGGTTCGAATCTTGTGAAGGCAAGGGTTTGTTCCCGGGGCCTAGGGCATCCCTGAGTCACCCCGCTCCGAATGGGTACCTAACACTGTAGTGTTAGGCGGCTGGGTAATGCGTGGAACCCACAAAGCCGTGGCCTGTGAATGCTGCATCAATTGCCAACAGATCATCTGTCATGGTCTGTGGACGGAACAATCTTCTGCATAGAAGGAGCGTCTGTATAGATAAGACATAAGACAAGGGGATTGCGTTGCTCACACAAGGCCCAACAACTTTTATTGTCACTGATGTCGGGAGCCAATTCGGGGCTGGGTGGGGCTAGGGGAAATTTCCATCACTGAGTCTCGAGCCCGTGACGCTTTGAGGTCTCGGTACGAATGCAAAGTGCGCTACCGCTCAACAACCTCGCCCACCAATAAATTAGACTGATCCAACGCAAAACAAAGTCAAATTTCTAGAATTGTTTGGAATTAAATCTGAATCAATTGAATAATAAAATTATATTACATCCATAATATTACAATATTTGTGGTAAAACTTTAAAACTTTCAATAATATTAACGGAAATCTTGAAAAAATAAACTGTAGGATTAGCTAGAATAACTATATTGGCTAAAACAAAATTGAATTAAATGACTATTACTATTTTTTAATGAGTATACTGATAAGTAATAGGTAAAATTTTGAAAATATGTTCAATGAAAATCTCTTTAAAAAAGAGTTCTGGAATGAATTAAGTAAAAAAATATTTTTTTCAGACTGTCCCAGAATAAAGTAAACAATTTGATCACTTTGAAATCGATTGACATTTAAATACAGGTTTCATCACACAAGCAATGATTACGAACTTTGATTTGAGTTAAATTTATGTCTAACGAAATTTTAGTGTTTACATTTATTGTAAGATGTCCATATGGATCTAAAACTTGTAAAATGAAAGAGACAATAACGTTTTGAACTTTTCTTTAAAAAAATTAGAAGTTCAATATATATTATGTTATTTTAATAATGACCATCACGTTTTTATTGACTAATTTTGGTCATTACCCAGTCATTTGCCACTTGGCCTATGTTAACAATGTTATTTTTACATAACTCATATAAGCAAAAACCATATTTTTGGACCCTGGCGCCAAATAAGTGGGTAATAAGAATTACATTTTATATAACAGTTTATTTTATATATGAAATTAAGTTTTTGTAAAATAATTTTGGTCTAGATCCATCTAACCACCAGGTTGCTTGATTAAAAAAAATATTTCGTTTCCTTAAATGTATTTAATTATTTAGTTAATGCGTCAGTGGCTTAAACGGAACATGTTTTTAATTTCAAAACACTTTTAGATTTCAATAAAGATGATAATGTACATATATATATATATATATATGGCAAGTTTGGACAGATCCTTCAATCGATGTATAAATGTATGCAACTCACAGCCACAAACAATTACTGTATTTTATATATGTGCATAATGTTATGATAAATATCAAAAATTACTAACAAAGGTAAAGCTAGAGTTTTTTTGTTTTTTTTTATAAAAAAGACTTAAAGATGATCTTAAAAAATGTTTCTAAAAAATATCATTCATCTATAGCAATCATTGTTTTTTTTTAAATCAATACCTTGCTAAGGTCTAAAATAGATAGATGGTCTTTAAGGTCAAAATATTTAACGGGATCAGAACTGAAAACAACAGCACCGACAAAGAAATCCTGCAGCTCGATTTTCAAGTTTGAAGCCAAATCTATAGCGAATGTGATTTGTTTCTGGAAGTTTTTTGGTCCGATACTGCTGGAGGAATCCAAGACGTAAATGAGATCAACGACTGGTGTACAAGCTGAAATCAAAGTTTACCATTAAAAAATGTGAAACTAACTTTAAACAATTTTGTCTTGCAAATTTATATAAGTTCTAACATGAAAATTAACGTAAAAATTGTATTATTGCATTGCAAAGTATTCATGAAAAGATTGTATATTTTTAAGAGTTTAAAAAAAAAGAATTTGATACAATTACATTTTATAAAGAAGTGATAAAGAAGTGTGAAAGTGCTCAGCGTGATAATTTATTTAATTCGTTATCGATTTATTATTTTTATATTATATTTTTATGTATTGATCATTGGTTTAAAGCAAACACACTTTGTTGTTGAATTGTTATAGTTTCGGGCAAAGGATCAATTGGTTGGTCCGCTGTATCCGCGTAGAAAAAATAAACAAAAACAAAACAACCCAACACTATTTGATTATTTGGTAAGTATAATAAGGATAATAAATACCGTGAAATACAAACTTGCTTTAGAATAAATATTGTTAGCATGAATTAATCTAACGTTCCCACAAAATACTATGTATTTTCATACTTTTTATTTCAACATAAATGATTTCAATGGAAAATACTTCTTTTCTGAGAATGAGAATGAGCAGAATACGGCAAACACTTGCCACGCCAGCAAGAAATAATGTGGACTCGTCTTATTGTTGAAATGAAATTAATCTAACTTGGCTTTGAAATACCGACCACATTGAGCCAGCTTGTTTGTGAGACGGGCCGATGTTGTTTATCTAACCCTTCCCCACTCCCAGCCCAAATCGATAGTGCCAATGTCTGGGGGAGAGAATGTAATGACATAAGGCAATAACCTATCGCTTGTTAGACTTGACTTTAAATCACTTGTGGGAATTATGCATGACAATCACAGCTAATCAAGGAGAGGAACTAGGTTGCATGGCATGGGCATACTAAAAAATTCTAGTTGCACTCTGAATTATTTTCTTTTGTAAAGAGCAATGAACTTTTTTTCCTGGTCTTTAAAATTCTAACAACTTACAAGCGCCTTGACATTACTAAAATTTCAACTGTTTACATTTTATTAATTTGTTTTAATTTTTTTTTAAAAACTATTTTTTTTAAATTTTTGAGAATCATGGTAAACTTATAATATCTGTTTTAGAAATAATGTTGAACGTCGAAGCCCTGACAACAAGGTAAGAAATATTATTTATGACAATGTTTTTGTTTTTTTTAGAAAATGATCCTTTTTTATTTTTTATAAAAGTGATTATTGAGGAAAATGGGACCGAAAAAACCCTCCTACGTGAATGCACTTAATGAACTTAATATTCAGTCCTCATACCCAGGAGTAGGGTCGAAAACTATTCGGATCTCTTGCTTTTAAATGAAGCGCGATAAGTAGACACTGGCGAAAGCAGCACTTATTAATGCTAGACTAAAGGAGCGACTACATAGGTCGCTAAAATAAATTGACACTTTAAGTGACAGTGTTGTACTCGAATGTCTTCACAGATCGTGTTTCTTGTACGGCGGATTGATTCCTTACAACACAAGGGGAAAATTAGCTTAGAGTTATCTGATCCGAGTTGGACTGTAACAATTGGCCATGTCATAGAGCTCTAGGTCATCATCAAAGATCTGTTGAACAGTATCAATTGGCCATGTCATGGAGCTCTAGGTCATCATCAAAGATATGTTAAACAGTATCAATTGGACATGTCATGGAGCTCTAGGTCATCATTAAAGATCTGTTGAACAGTAACAATTCGCCATGTCATATAGCTCTAAGTCATCATCAAAGATCTGTTGAACAGTATCAATTGGCCATGTCATGGAGCTCTAGGTCATCATCAAAGATATGTTGAACAGTATCAGTTGGCCATGTCATAGAGCTCTAGGTCATCATCAAAGATGTATGGAACAGAATCAATTGGCCATGTCATGGAGCTCTAGGTCATCATCAAAGATCTATTGAACAGTATCAATTGGCCATGTCATAGAGCGCTAGGTCATCATCAAAGATCTATTGAACAGTATCAATTGGCCATGTCATAGAGCTCTAGGTCATCATCAAAGATCTATTGAACAGAATCAATTGGCTATGTCATAGAGCTCTAGGTAATCATCAAAGATCTATTAAAAAGTATCAATTGGCCATGTCATAGAGCTCTAGGTCATCATCAAAGATCTATTGAACAGTACCAATTGGCCCTGTCATGGAGTTCTAGGTCATCATCAAAGATCTATTGAACAGCATCAATTGGCCATGTCATAGAGCTCTAGGTCATCATCAAAGAACTGTTGAACAGTATCAATTGGCCATGTCATGGAGCTCTAGGTCATCATCAAAGATCTATTGAACAGTATCAATTGGCCATGTCATGGAGCTCTAGGTCATCATGAAAGATGTATTGAACAGTATCAATTGGCCATGTCATAGAGCTCTAGGTCATCATCAAAGATCTATTGAACAGTATAAATTGGGCATGTCATGGAGCACTAGGTCATCATCAAAGATATATTGAACAGTATCAATCGGCCATGTCATGGAGCTCTAGGTCATCATCAAAGATATATTGAATAGTATCAATTTGCCATGTCATGGAGCTCTAGGCCATCATCAAAGATATATTGAACAGCATCAATAGGCCATGTCATGGAGCTCTAGGTCATTATCAAAGATATATTGAACAGTATCAATTTGCCATGTCATGGAGATCTAGGTCATCATCAAAGATCTATTGAACAGTATCAATTGGCCATGTCATAGAGCTCTAAGTCATCATCAAAGATCTATTGAACAGTATCAATTAGCCATGTCATGGAGCTCTAGGTCATCATCAAAGATCTATTGAACAGTATCAATTGGCCATGTCATGGAGCTCTAGGTCATCATCAAAGATCTATTGAACAGTATCAATTGGCCATATCATGGAGCTCTAGGTCATCATCAAAGATCTATTGAGTAGTATCAATTTGCCATGTCATGGAGCTCTATGTCATCATCAAAGATATGTTGAACAGTATCAATTGGCCATGTCATAGAGCTCTAGGTCATAATCAAAGATCTATTGAACAGTATCAATTGGCCATGTCATGGAGCTCTAGGTCATCATCAAAGATCTATTGAACAGTATCAATTTTCCATGTCATGGAGCTCTAGGTCATCATCAAAGATCTATTGAACAGTATCAATTGGCCATGTCATAGAGCTCTAAGTCATCATCAAAGATCTATTGAACAGTATCAATTGGCCATGTTATGGAGCTCTAGGTCATCAGCAAAGATCTATTGAACAGTATCAATTGGCCATATCATTGAGCTCTAAGTCATCATCAAAGATCTGTTGAACAGTAACAATTGGCCATGTCATTGAGCTCTAGGTCATCATCAAGGATCTATTGAACAGTATCAATTGGCCATGTCATGGAGCTCTAGGTCATCATCAAAGATCTATTGAACAGTATCAATTTGCCATGTCATGGAGCTCTAGGTCATCATCAAAGATCTATTGAACAGTATCAATTGGCCATGTCATAGAGCTCTAAGTCATCATCAAAGTTCTATTGAACAGTATCAATTGGCCATGTCATGGAGCTCTAGGTCATCATTAAAGTTCTGTTGAACAGTATCAATTGGCCATGTCATAGAGCTCTAGGTCATCATCAAAGATCTATTGAACACTATCAATTGGCCATGTCATGGAGCTCTAGGTCATCATCAAAGATCTGTTGGACAGCATCAATTGGCCATGCCATATAGCTCTAGGTCATCATCAAAGATCTGTTGAACAGTATCAATTGGCCATGTCATAGAGCTCTATGTCATCATCAAAGATCTATTGAACAGTATCAATTGGCCATGTCATGGAGCTCTAGGTCATCAGCAAAGATCTATTGAACAGTATCAATTGGCCATGTCATGGAGCTCTAGGTCATAAGCAAAGATCTATTGAACAGTATCAATTGGCCATATCTTTGAGCTCTAAGTCATCTTCAAAGATCTATTGAACAGTATCAATGTGCCATGTCATTGAGCTCTAGGTCATTATCAAAGATCTATTGAACAGTATCAATTGGCCATGTCATGGAGCTCTAGATCATCATCAAAGATATGTTGAACAGTAACAATTGGCCATGTCATTGAGCTCTAGGTCATCAGCAAAGATCTATTGAACAGTATCAATTGGCCATATCATTAAGCTCTAAGTCATTATCAAAGATCTATTGAACAGTATCAATTGGCCATGTCATAGAGCTCTAGGTCATCATCAAAGATCTATTGAACAGTATCAATTGGCCATGTCATGGAGCTCTAGGTCATCAGCAAAGATCTTTTGAACAGTATCAATTGGCCATGTCATGGAGCTCTAGGTCATCATCAAAGATCTATTGAACAGTATCAATTAGCCATGTCATAGAGCTCTAAGTCATTATCAGAGATCTATTGAACACTATCAATTGGCCATGTCATGGAGCTCTAGGTCATCATCAAAGTTCTGTTGGACAGCATCAATTGGCCATGTCATATAGCTCTAGGTCATCATCAAAGATCTGTTGAACAATATCAATTCGCCATGTCATAGAGCTCTATGTCATCATCAAAGATCTATTGAACAGTATCAATTGGCCATGTCATGGAGCTCTAGGTCATCAGCAAAGATATATTGAACAGTATCAATTGGCCATGTCATGGAGCTCTAGGTCATCAGCAAAGATCTATTGATCAGTTTAAATTGGCCATGTCATTGAGCTCTAGTCATCATCAAAGATCTATTGAACAGTATCAATTAGCCATGTCATGGAGCTCTAGGTCAACTTTAAAGATCTATTGAACAGCATCAATTGGCCATGTCATGGAGCTCTAGGTCATCATCAAAGATCTATTGAACAGTATCAATTGGCCATATCATGGAGCTCTAGGTCATCATCAAAGATCTATTGAGTAGTATCATTTTGACATGTCATGGAGCTCTAGGTCATCATCAAAGATATGTTGAACAGTATAAATTGGCCATGTCATAGAGCTCTAGGTCATCATCAAAGACCTATTGAACAGCATCAATTGGCCATGTCATGGAGCTCTAGGTCATCATCAAAGACCTGTTGGACAGCATCAATTGGCCATGTCATATAGCTCTAGGTCATCATCAAAGATCTGTTGAACAGTATCAATTGGCCATGTCATAGAGCTCTATGTCATCATCAAAGATCTATTGAACATTATCAATTGGCCATGTCATGGAGCTCTAGGTCATCATCAAAGATCTATTGAACAGTATCAATTGGCCATATCATTGAGCTCTAGGTCATCATCAAAGATCTGTTGAACAGTATCAATCGGCCATGTCATAGAGCTCTAGGTTATTATCACAGATTTCTAAGATTGCACAGACGTTAAGTTTCATTTTTCAGCCCAACACCACAAGATGCATGGTTAGTCGTGGTGGACAGCCAATTTCTTAGAGTAACGTTTATAACCTTGACTTTTGAAGACTCGGTCATTAACATTTATAACTTTATGTAACGAACAAGCAGGGATGGGTGGCCACTGGTGAAATTAACATGGAATATCAAGTCCTATATCTTCTGTATTGAATGAGCAGCTGTAATATATCACTCCTAAGGGCGACTGAGTTCCACACTGCGTTAATTACATCCTTTATGAGTTGGGAAATTCCTATCACATTTCTGGGGTCTGTAATTTGGAACTGATTGGTTTTCTTACATAATTTTTCTAAACTCATTATATTTGAAGATGTATGTTAAGAAATTCCATTGAAAGTTAAATATTTGTGTGATGAAAATTGTGGGTTCCTTTATTTTTCAGATAATTTGCTGCCCGTGTATAAAGATAAACCCTCATTAATTCAATTTAACAAATTATTCGTGTTCTGTCGTAAACTGTGGAGTCGAAATTCAATATCCATGAGAAGCTTAAACAATATATTTTAAAAAAATAATAAATAATAAAGACAATAAAACTTACATATTTCCATGCACATAAATGGAAGTGATTTGGAACAGTCTTCTTTATAGAAATGTTGGTCCTTGGCATAAAATAGAACGCATTTCAATTTAGGATCGAGTGGAAATTGATTGACATTTACATTTGCTGTTGACCCATCAGTCCACCGAAACTGTCCTTCATTGTTTATGTCATTTGCTCCAGTCCAAACTAAAATGAAAAAGCGAATTGTATGGATATGGTTTATTACTATAGCTCATACTTTAAAGCTAACAGTGATAATAACGTTTATATGAAAAATTCATGGAATTCCATTGTGGGCTATACGTATATCTTAAACATCTTTTGATATGTATGAGCAAACATGAGGAAAAGGTTGAAAACAACGAGGAGTGAAGATTAAAATTATTTTAGCTAGAATGTTTCGTATTTCCAACATACATTTACACACACACATAAACACATGCACACACAAACACACACATACAAACATGGTCCCAATGCATTATTATTTAAATTTGCATTACGAACATGTTTACATATCACTGCCTAATGGGATATTTATTTTGATCAGATAAACACAATTTTGTTTGTAATTTTGCATAAGTTTTAAGATGACATATTAATTATCTTGTTTATTCTGACAACACAGATAAATCTGATAAAATTTTCACTCATAATTCCTTGTTGTGCATGGAAAAAGCAGCATGCTAATTTTCTTCAGAATTCATTCCAATAAAACTTCATTTTCCACTTTATTTGATGATCCATTAAAACTTAAACAAAAAGTTCTTATAAACTACGTATTTGCTCAGGATGTTAAATTTTTATATCTAATATTATACATATATAAAACTATATAATTTGCAATGTCACGTCTGTCCGTGACGCTATGCAAGGATCTCCAGATAAAAATAAATATATATAGAAGTAAAAATGATGCTTTCGTGATTAACAAAATGTGTTTCTCGCTTTAAAATATTGTGACATGAGGTCATTATTTGAGCTTTTATTAATGTGTGAAGGGAACGAAGTAAAAGAGCCATGTTTTATTTGATGTGATTAATATCATTATTATGTGTTTGTATTAAATGTCCATTTATGTGTATGTGTCCATGTCAATATTACGTACGTAATTATAAATTTAATTTTCTATATTAATATATAACATTCGTTTTTTGGTTTATGAAATGTACAATTGGTTTTCGTTTGGTTGTCAAGTTTCGATGCGTTTTGAACTACAAAGCCGTTATTTATTACTGCAAATGAAATTTGCCAACTTCTACTTCAGTTTAGCGTTTGTTTTTCTTTTATAACAAGTCCGCACCTTTTCAAGATCTATTAGGACTTGTCAGTTGATACGCCCATTGGTCCATACATTATTACATTAACATTATAACAAACATGTAAATAAAAACTTGTAACTATTTACAAATATGAATAACAACGAACTATTTATTTTGTATGAAACTTTTGAAGTAAAGTTAGTCACTGATTAAAATAGAGCATTACAGTATTAACGGTAATCGTATATAAAATTTAATATACACCTTTTAGGAATTCTAATAAAAGCTCTCATTATTGTCAAGTCAGCACCCCTTCCAGTTCTATATTAAAAGCAAATATTTTTTTATTCCAAATTATTCTAAGACGCATTAAAATATTACATGTAAATAACAATAAAAAAACCTATTTATTTTGTATGAAACCTTTGAAGTAAAGTTAGTCACTATTTAAAATAGCGTATTACAGTTAACGTGTAATCGTATATAAAATTTAATATACACCTTTTAGGAATTCTAATAAAAGCTCTCATTATTGTCAAGTCAGCACCGCTTCCAGTTCTATATTAAAAGCAAATATTTTTTTATTCCAAATTATTCTAAGACGCATTAAAATATTATATGTAAATAACAATAAAAAACCTATTGTGGGGAGGAGTCCGATTTTAAAATATTTTTTTTTAAACATACAAATATGCAATCTCAATAATAAAAACGTTTAATTGAATAACTAACACGTTTATATTAAATTGTAAATCTGATTAACAGTTGTTAATTTATTCTCTTCTGTTATCCTGTGACAAACTTTCCTTACTACGTTTCAAGCGAAATGAATAGTTCTTTGTTATTAATATATGTAAAAATTACATTTTATTTTTTACATGCTTTTGTAATGTTGTGGTAATATTGTATGGACATCTTGGTGAATAAACTGACAAGTCATAATCATCAATGAAGCTTAAAATGCTTCAAATCACAGATGTGCTTGATGTGGCTCACATTACAGTAACACAATTTATTTTTAACGCACTGCGCTGTATTATTGGTGCACTCATAATTGGTACGCACTATTCAATGCCGCAAGTTAACGTCCGGCTGACTTCTCAGCAATATTTGTTAATACTACGAACTTCAAACTTCTTTGCTGTAGTACCACCTTATGCTATGTGTAATTAACTATGCATTTACTGTTATCCTTATTATATCATTATTATTCATGAAAACTTATATAACGCGAAGCCTAAGCTTGGACGTTTTCTCATAACACATATATTTGTATATATAATCCAAATTTTATACTCTGCCATGTCCGTTCGTAACGCTAGATTTTAGAAAGAGCACCGCTAAAATACAAAGCCTTGAAAAATACTGGAAAAAAAAAGAGAAACAACAAAAGTAAAAACGCTATTTTCAAACGTCCGCATAAAATTGTCCAATATGGAAAAGAGATTTAATTTTTCTCTCTTGGTCTCTACATTTTCTGATTATTTACTATGCGGCTTTCAGGCAAAAGGGACAATTACAAAAATTGAAATATCTCCATTTTGAAAACTTTCGTCATTTTTGACGGTTAATACACTAGTCTTATATAAATACTTTGTGCACATTTCAGGATTATTTAGTATATATCATACAAGGATAAGTTACTTAGGCTTTTGACCCAAAAAAAAGTCGGTGCCTTAGGCGCCCTACAACCCCTATTATAAAATACATTGTGTACATTTAAGGAAGTTTAATATTAAGTATTTATCATACAAGGACAAGTTAGTTGGGCTTTTGAAAAAGGTGAGCGCCGCAACAGAAACTAGAAAAAATATAGAAGCTCAAGTCCCTATCTGTCTCCATCTATAGCGTTGAGGAAAATAGTACAACAGTCCATAGCAGTTTAAATAAATACCTTTTTTAAATATGAACATTTAGACTTAAAATTCTTAATAATTTTGTTTTCGAGATTAACAGAACGGGTGGTGTCTCTCGCCGTAAAATAGTAGATGACGCAAATTACCCAAACAATAATAACAATAACATACTTTGTATACATTTCAAGAAGTTTAATATTTCGTATTTATCAAATAAGGTTAAGTTAATGGGGCTTTTAAAAAAATTGGCGCCTGAGGCGCCTTACAACCCCTAGCTGTTTATTCTGTATATTATCAAGTCTTGTGGGGACGTTGAAGATGTTTCCACTGACACACAGCCACACGCACACATACACCTATATATACATATACCTTATATATATATATATATATATATATATATATATATAAATATATAAATATACATACACATATTTTATCGATATGTTTTAAAAGCTACTTTATGACTCCTATATTTAAAAATATTATGATGTATTGGAAGCCAAATACATGTATCCTTTACAATGTAACGTGCAAATATTTATATAATTTTTTTAGATGAAGAGGAAATCTTGTTAAAAGATTTTTCTTTTGTCTATACTTTTCAACAAATGGAAAATCTAAATACGTCTGCTGCTCGACAAGGATTTAGGATTGACAAAATATTATATGAGTAAATACATTCTTGCCTCACGGCCCTGCAATAAATTAATCCATAAATCTTACTTGAAGCGGAAAAACTACATGAATGAAATATAAAACAAAATAATAAATCAAAGCGAAAATCCATAGATGATAATCAGCATTTAAAACTTACGAGCAGGGTCATTGCGAAAACTGGAAGTGTCTAGCTCAAGAAATTCAGCGTCTGTATCAACCTTAGCGAGCATGCCTCCTCCTTGAAGAGACTCACAGTATGTCTAAAATGAAAATTACGAAATGAAATTTATTTTTACATACATCATCTTTTATTTGCAAAAACACACTTATTCGACATAGCAAGGCACCTATGTATAATAAAAAGTATGACGAGAAGGAGTGGCCTTAACGTGGCTCAACAGACGTGTAGGGTAGCGGATCTGGCCGCAACTCGAAAACGCCAAAGTCCATTATTTTATGTGTGAGGTGCTAGTGACATAGATAACAGTCGATGTACAGATCTTAGGATGAGCGTTTGAAGTAATCCCAATAGTAAAAACCAAAGAACCAGTCTAGGGTCCAGTTGACTTAGGGAAAATTATACCTCTCCTTGTGAGGTCAATTTAAGTGGGAGGCATTTTCCACCATGTCCTGGATGCCCAGGCGGCAGCTTTAGAAGCGATCGTTTCGGGGGGGGGGACGCTCTCCACTGTTGACTCCCGTTAAGGGTTGTGGTGGGGTAGCTGAGGAGATTTACCACGGAGACCCCTTAAGAGCACTAGGCTCTGGGCTACTGATTTTCTTCCACATGTATGTTCATATTGAGTGTGCTATAAACATTAACAAAGAAATGAATTTCAAAAAAAAAGAAAAACATTTCTTTTAATGAGAAATAAAACACATGTTTAAACTCGTGTTTTAAACTAAACTATTTATAAGTCACATGGCAATTACCTTAGCCTCATCCCATGTTTTACGTTCGGGAAAAAATTTGAAACATTTTTTGTATACTGACAAGGTGTCACTCCAAGAACAAGCTGCTGTTTGAAATATAAAAAAAAATAGAGCTTGAAGATAATTTTACAGGTTTATTTATTCTGGTTTATTTAATATCATAAACTAAAATGATCAATAACCCACATACATTTCTCCAAACCATATTGACAAATGGTAAGTACTGAATAAAAATACCAGTCCATGTTCGTTTATGGAAGAAATTGTTTGAAGCAAGCTTTAACGATAAATTTGGAGACAAAGACTGAAATGACATAGAGAAAAACGTCAACTTGTGAGGCTAGGCCTAAAATATCTTAAGTAAAGTGTGCATGACAATCACATTATTAGATGGATAACATGTAAACAGGGTATGAGTAAACCTTACAGGACGTAACACAACAGTGAACGTTTCGGCAAAGAGCTTTCTTCAATGAACGAATAGTACACAAATAAAACGAACACAAAGAGATAAAAACTTAGCTGCGGTAAAATGCTAAAGAGCCAATAAGAGCAATAATAGGAAAAGAGCAGAAATAATTTATATAGAAAAGGAGAGAGAGGGTGTTGCAAATCAATTAGGTTGTCAGTGCAAAAACAACATTATTCCATGTGGTGCCGGAGTCGCATACTCTTTGCTTAGTCTTTTCTCCAGACTGACCCTGCCGGGTGTGGTTGTGCAAGAGACCGCGCTGTGACTGACAGGTCATCGACACCCATATGGTCGCGTCCATTGAAATGTCGGGAGACAGGACACTGTTTGTCTTGTGTTATCACGCGTACATGCTCTGCAATACGACATGGGAGTAACCACCCTTTCTCACCTATGTGTTTCAAAGACCAGCGCTTACACACAATGGTGTATAACACATTGTAGCTGGTACAAAGAAAAATGTTCCTAATCTATATATAATATATGTATATATATTTCTCCTAAACGACCATGTGCAAATGAGCATGACGAATGACCCTCGCTGGGGTCGAAAAATCACATGTGCCAAGAGTGGTGGGATAAAAAGAAAAATAAGGGGGGTGGTGTAGGTGGCAACAAAGTTTCTTGGGTTCACTTGCCTTTCAGTTGCGTTTTTCCTTCAGAGAATAACATATGATTCTTAGTGTAGCGATTATCACGTCCGCCTTGCACGCGGAAAGTCCTGGGATCAAACCCCAGCGAGCACAATTTTTTTGTTAATTTTAAAAATGTTTGTTTCTGCCCGTTCTCCCCCCCCCCTTTTTTTCCAACATGACTAAGGCTGTTAAACGATAATCGGATTTGAAAGCGACAATCGGTTTTAAATTTCCCAAACCGATAAACGAATTAGATTCGGCCGGATTTATGAAATGAAATCCGGCCGGAGCCGAAGCTGGATTTGTAAAAAAATTGCTGGATTCCAGATTTGCCAGAGCCGGAGCTATAATAAATATATATTTTATCGTAAACCCGGCAATCCAGATTAGGTCGGATTAATGAAGCAAATTTCTGCCGGTGCAAGATTTGTAAATATTGCCGGATTCCGGATTTGCCGGTACACGCCTAAATTCTATGAAATCAGCTATTAAACGATAATTGGTTTAAAATCGGAGTTACATAATCGATAATTGGTTTGCCAAAAACAACAACAACACGCAATTAACAACCCTAAACATGAATAACCCTTGATAGTGTCGGCCAATCACAGATTATATTTAAGAGATTGTAGTAATAAAAAGGGGGGGGGCGGCAACAACAACCTCGGTGCGTGTGTCTACCACTGTGTTCAGGAAGGACAAAAAATCTGTGAGATGTAATATGGCAGCGCAGATGGAGATGGATTGGCCACACTCTCAGAAAGCCTAAATACAGTATAACAGAGAGCTGAAGGCAGTCATCAAAAAGAGTGGGCACAGTTGGAGAGACTGGCACAGAACCGGGAAGCTTTCTGGTAAATGCTCTAGGTATGAAAAGGCATTATTGAACTAGACATTTTTGCGATTTATAGCGTAAGCCATTTCTCAAATTTACGGTGTTATATACTTCTGAAGAAAAATTTAATAAAAGAGAAAAAATGATTATTCTCAATTGTACTTGATAAACATGATTAATGGAACTATTTAAATGAGCTACAGCAACCTGCCCAACACATACAGCAACCTGCCCAACACATACAACTACCTGCCCAACACATACAGCAACCTGTCCAACACATACAACAACCTGTCCAACACATACAACAACCTGCCCAACACATACAGCAACCTGTCCAAACACACAGCAACCTGTCCAACACATACAGCAACCTGCCCAACACATACAACAACCTGCCCAACACATACAGCAACCTGTCCAACACATACAAATCTTCGTGCTGATGTTTCTCACTAAAATTTACGAGGCAGTAATAATGTTAATTTAGTTCAGAAAATCAATGAGATGAATCGTTGCAGTGCATGAGTCACGTGGTGAAATTGATTTAAATGTCTCTTTTGTCAAGGAACCTATAGGCATCATGCTATATAAGAAAATACAATAACAAATTTGTATATACCTTATATAATTGATTATGCATTAATTGACAATTTATTTCAGTTTGAAACATATATAAGGGGATGAAGTATTAAACATTTTAGAATTTAATTTAATACTAATTTATTTAAACATACTGATCTATCAAAGACAAGTGGGTTGTTGTTAAGACAAATATCTCTTAAAGCCTCAATGATATATTCAGAAAAAACTGCATAACTATTTTAACTTTCTACCAAAACTGTTTTCTTCATTTAGTTTTATTTCAGATAAGATTAAATTAACTATTTTCTCTTGAAATCGTGCTTTGATATGACAATATTGTCTTGGAATAAATTCTAAAATATTTGTTAAGCTCAACGAGATATTACATGCAATTATATCGAACTTAAGAAAATAGAAAACTATAATTGAATAAAATCTTCTTAAATGAAGAAGTTTCATTTGAGATCTGATAGTTAGGAATAAAGCATTTCATTATTTAAGAATCATATGCAATTAAAGTACTCAGAGCAGCACATACAATGTATAGATTAAAATTCAACAACCTAAATAAGCAATTGTTTCTATATTACTACAATCAAAAACTGATTAAATTTAAACACGAAGTAGCCAACGTATTATTTTACAGATTAGTGACATGTTTTTAATTTTCTGTCAAAGAAGTCTTTCTTGATTTAATCTCTTTGGGCAGTTGCTTTGCCTGAATATATGCTTTTAATGAGTTTAATTTTTATACATAATAACATATATTTCTCTAGTCAGTTGTGATGATGGACGATTTTATTTTAGTTATTTCGTTATCTGTAAGATTGAAATCAGGTATTGTTCGTATAAATGTTCGTGTCAGTAACTACCATTTACAGATATCAAGTCGATAAATTTTGATTTGGAATTGTTAGAAAGTAAAATATATTATTAAATATAATGCATGCCGTGCAACATGAATTAAGTAGGCATTAGCTTATCTTCGAAATATTAACACGTTTAAAATTGTAAGTACCTTCAATTTGCTCAGCACCAAAAGCACAAAGTCCAGCAGCCAACAAAACAAAATGAAACGTACGCATTGTGGAAGTTTCAATCTAAAGTTTGCCCATACCATCTACATGCTCTGTTATGTATACCACAACTAATGATTAAATGATTTTCCAATCTGTTGAAAATTCGTTAATGTTTTAATGATGGCCGTTTATTTTACATTGCACAAAGCCAATAATTGATGTTACTACATTATTTGTGACTCAAGGATAGACATTGGATTAAATTTAGGATTTTAATCGAGCAAGAGGCCAGCTGGAACATTGCTGATGACTGAGCTGTGACTTGACCCAACCCCACTGACAACGAAAACAAAAATTATGACTTGCATTCCATCACATCCAAACTAAACCACATTTTTAATTAACACAAAATACACAATGCAAATATGTCGAACCGAGATAGTTTACTGATAATGACAAACTAATAGTTAAGTTAGAAAAGCTAAAATGATAAAATTGAAATCTTGGATTTGTTTAAGTCAAACACGACACATAATTCTTCTCTGTGTTGACAACAGCATTTCGCGCGATCGTTCAAACTCGTTTTAAAAAGAAACTTTATATACGAGACATAACGAGAAGAAACTTCCCAATAAAGCGCGCTCAAATTTAAATGTGTAAAAAAATATGTGTTTTCTCAAAGCCTCCTCTTTTTCAAACATAAATCCATCCTTATACACAAAAGAGGCGCACACACACATACAAACACACACATAATACCCACAAATAAATGTATGTTCGTTGGAATGTATGTATGCATATTTGTATCTACGTATATATGTATGTATGTATGTATGTGTGTATGTATGTATTTGTGTATGTCGATGTGTATGTATGTGTATCTTTATATGTATGTATATATATATGTATGTTTGGATGTAAGTATGTATGTATGTTTATGTTTTTGTATGTATGTATTTCTGTATTATAATGATTAAATTCAACTTTTAATACATGAGATTATTCATTTTAAAATGATCTAACATTAGTAAGGAATTTGTAAACAATATTTTCTTCTGAAAATTATGTTGGATTTGATAATTATTTAATAACGCTATATTTAGTAACAGTTACATTCTTGTTCAGTTAGCTTTCCTTTGAACGTTTGTCGCATAATCGTATTTAAATGTTAAATATTCCAAATGGTGAAGAGGCAGAACGGCGGCTTTGTAAAATTCCAATTTCAATGAGACGTCTGTTAACATTAAACATTTCCAGTTATTACATGATTATGTGCAACTTTATCAAGGTACGAACTCTTTGAGTTTCAAAAGAGATTTAATAGGAATTATCATATTATATTACTCAGAAAACATAAGTATAGAGCTATTACAATTCTAATTGTAGGCCTAACATAAATATACAATCGAGCAGTGGTTCTAAACCTGTGGTGCGTGGAACACTAGTGGTCCGCAAATGTATGCCTGGTGGTCCGAGAGGAAAGAAAGAAAATTTTATTTAAAAAAAATTAAAAACAGCAACATGTATACATTTTGAATATATTGATTAATCTTCATCACTCTATGGTGAGAGCATAGCACCGAAAACAATATGTTTTGAGTCTATGTTTACTAATCATAATTTCTGCTTTGGTTATTGGAACATTCTTAATTTTTCTTATGCTTCCAGTCCTTTTCTTGCACACATTGACTCATTAAATTTACAAAAATCGAAATTTAACCAATTCACTGAACCGATACGCAATACTACTTTGAATATGTTGCCTCAAAAAAGGAGCTTGAGGAAATTTTGTAGTTCTCAGAAATGTCTCACAAATCGTAAAAAAATAATTTACCTTTTGCAACATCATATCTTTTTAAATTTGGATTTTCTGCATTGGTAATAATTAAGAAAAAAACATCGTTTCCTTAAGTAGACGTTGAAGATGAAATACGATGGAATCTTTCAAGTATTAAACTTTGATTGGATGTGCTGTGGTCAAATGTGCAAGCTCAAAATTTGCACTAAATGAAATAATACAGCAGTCTTACTAATACTAACTTCTGTTTTTGTTTATAGTAAGCAATGCGAATCGAATAAGAATGTAAGTATAACACTAGTATAAGTGACATCTGTTCATTACAAAATTAAGCCATTACTATCTGTTTCCATTCAATATTTTATTGAAGCACACACATCGTAACATATTAGTATAGTATTACTTACTAACCTAACATATATACTAGTAACTAGTTATATACACAGTATAATTTTATATAAACTAGCTGATATACCTGGCTTCACCCAGGCCAGTATTAGTGATCCCATTTTGAACCCCACCCATTATGAAACTGATAAATAATGGAATCCCGTTCTTGGTCAAATACCTACCATCCCTCCCCCCCCATAAGATTCCACATTTCTTTTAGATTGCAACGCTTGGTGAAACGGCAACATATAAGATATAGGTATCCATCAGAAAATAGGGACAAGAGGGGGAAAATATTTATGAAAATAGTCTTGATGTATTTAAATTTGATTTTTATTGATTAATTTCACTTTCTTCCTTTAACTTCTATCAGCGTCTTAAAGACCACACGTGTTTCCTTCCAAATGTAATCCCTTGCTACGATGGATATATAGTAATGAGAAATGTTTGTATGCAGGATTTAAAATCAAATTAACACCCTTTTCGAATTTAAATAATGTAATGGGGGGTGAGACTGCAACCAGGCTTTAAAAATAGTAAATGTATTTGCAAAGTAACTGGATTTTGACCAAAGCTCTAAATGTGTTTTTACTAAACTTTTAATATTGTATTCCCCATTCAATTTTATACGATATTGAGAAATATAGATAAATATATGTATATATGTGTTATGAAATTGATTGAAATGAACAGATTTTCGAATTTCATATGTTAAACACATGGGCCTGGTGACCCTTAATGTAATTTTTTAAAATCTATATGTATTCCTTTTTACTGAGATCGTTGCAATGCACGACGAGTCTACTAGTACATTATATTTGGCTAATTCTACTCCACAAACCCCCCCCCTTTGTGCCTGTATCTGCTTCTAGATGATTAAGAAATTATAAGCCACATTTTTTCTAAAGATTTAATCGTCTATTTATAAAAAGACTTTGGAATAATTACATACAATTGTTGTTTAAAATTTTTGACACATGCTACAAACGCATTGACATGTGATATTAAATTCTATAAAGAGTTTCAAATATTAAGAATGAATATTGACGCACAAAGAAAATAAATTCACAATTTTATTCCCACATTTTATAAATAATCATTATTGACAGTTTTTAAAAAAGATCTCTACCACCCTCGACACTCAAAAAGCATATATAATTACATGTATCCAACATTCTATTAACATGAAACAACATCGGTTAAATACAACCTCTGGATGAGTATTAAATTGCATATCTATTTCTATATATAAATATATATATAAACAAAAATTTGTAAGTGCTATATTTACTTTACGTGTAAGTTTATTTGACTTGGGCTATCGCTTTACACATACAATTCACTCACAAATTACAAATTGAATATTATATTTTTTTAATAAGTAAATATTGTGTTACTGTCAACAACATAAAACATTTATCCATTTCATTCCCACATGTTAAAAATAAATCCCATACATTCGGTGACAGATATATGACATATTTTTAACCCATGTATAATAAAATGTTATTAAGTACATTACCGTAAAAAAAGGCCACTACTTTGTACCGCAAAACTGAATGTTAGGCTATTATAATAAAATTACACAGCTTAATTTAAGACGCATACACGAAAATGTGCGCACCGCAATTAGACAATAAAATATTTTTGAATGCGCACCGCTGAAAATAATGTATTGGAAAAAAAAACTGCACCAAAAATAACTCACTTTTAACGTCCGCATAAAGTTGTTCAATATGGAATTGCTGTTAAATTTTCATTCTTTGTCTGCATTTTCTAATTTATTTTTAATTTACGACTTTTAGGAATAAGGGACAATTACAAAAAACTCTACTGAAACTATCAGCAGGTTAAAAGGAACAATCCTGACAAATTTGGTCCCCGTCCATTATATGGTTTTTCCGTGATCGTGTAACTTACAGTTGAAAAAGTGAAACATACCCACATACAAACATAAACTGAGCTTTATATATTAGATATAGATATGTATATATATATATATATATCTAATATATAAAGCTCAAATGTTTGTATGTTTGTATGTTTGTATGTTTCACTTTTCGACTTTCTGTTAGACAATCACGGAAAAACCAAATGACGGACGGGGACCAAATTTGGCAGGACGGTTCCTTTTACCCTGAAGGTGGTTTTAAGTTAGTTTTTGTAATTGTCCCTTTTGCCCGAATGCCGTAAATTAAATAATCAGAAAATGCAGAGACAAAGAATAAAAAATTTAACCTCATTTCTGTGTTGAACAAATTTACGCGGACGTTCAAATGCCGTTCAAAGCGAGTTACTTTTGGTGACGTTTTTTTTCCCCCAATACTTTATTTTCAGCCGTGCGCATTTGAAAAAATATTATAATGTCTAATTACGGTGCGCACATTTTCGTGTACGCTTCATAATTTGAGCTGTGTAGTTCAAAGAATTGTCATTTTCTTTACTGTTACTTTCTATATATTAGATAGACACGTAAACATATTTAATTACAACTGCCACACGATTGCATTAGATTTAATTGTTTACACGTTTAAATTTAATTGCGAATTTGTTTTAATTATTTTCTGTTCCATAACTCGACATTTAATGAAAAACCTATTTATGTAATAATTGCGTCAGTATTTTTTTCAAGGCTTCATTTTTAGCGGTGCACGTTTTAAAATCTTTTATCGCCTGGTTACTGTGCGCACATTTTCGTGTACGCATCTTAAATTTAGCTGTGTCCTATTAATATAACATTTATATTTTGTTTGTCTTTTACATAAGCTATTGTCTTTTACATAACCTATACACTTATACTATTTAAACTTAGACTACCGGACCTATTAACATAAGTAGATTAAACTAAATAAAGTGATCCTGAAAACGCTTAATAATTTTTTATTTTGTATTGCGAATTGAACAAATTCAAAAAAGAGCTGCCAGATTCATTACTGGAGAATATTCAAAACTGACAAGAATAACACCATTAGTTTAATCATTAAACCTTGAAACACTAGAGGATAGAAGAACCCAGAGCAAAGTAGTAGTAATCATACATAAAGCAATTAATTCTAATTTAGAAATACAACACAAAGATAACTTAATACAACCCTCAGATAGACATAAGGATAAAAACACCTTTCTTATTCCGTATGCAAGAACAAACACATACAAGTTTTCCTTCTTCCCGTCCGGAATTCGGGCGTGGAATGGGTTGCCTGAAGAATCCAGGAAAACCAACACTTTATCAACATTTAAATATCTAATAAAAATGCAGGACTAAACACAAACCATAGATAAGCGTAGGACGCAATAATCTTCTGTATAGAAGGAGCGTCTGTAATCAGATAAGATAAGATAAGATAAGAATATGTTATGTTCATTCCTTTGATGATGGATTAACATAGGCCATTTTTAAAATCGATTATTGTAATGGTTTCACATGCATTTTTAACATAAAATTGATTTTTAAAAAAAATAATTTTTAATTAGGAATATAGCCTAATTTCTTTATTTATCTGTATTATCTTTATCACATAGACGCTGTTGCAAATATTGCATTAAATACAATTGTGTTACATTGCAGTGTCGTAAATATAAAAGAGCTTTTTTAGTGACGACAGTGGCAGAGATCTTTTGGAAAAATGTCAACAAAGCAGTGGCCTTTTTTAATGGATACAAACAAACAAACATAAAAATATCAACTGAGCTTTATATATTACATATGCGTTTAAATTATTTTATTTCAATTATTTTCACGATGCATTGTATTAATATTTTTCATGCAATGAATAAAATCGGGATTTTTTAAAACTTTAATTCATAACTCGACATTTAATTAAAAACCATAGATGTGGCGAGTTTATTTTATGTTGAAAGTGATGGCCTATGTCAAATAAACTTACACTTTAAAACAGTTTACTTAAGCTTTATATACACTATACATTATACACTTTCGATACCAAATTAACAAAACTTGACTAAATTTAATGAAGTGATCCTGAAAACGCTTAATATGAATTGCGAATTGAATATGTTTGTATGTTCATTCCTTTGTATTCAGAATAGCTTAGGCCATTTCTAAAGTTGTCTTTTAATCATTTTTAAGATGCACTTATGAACAGACGGTTGAATCTTTTTTTTTCATTTTTATTTTAATTTACAGATATAAAATCGGGTGTGTGTGTGTGTGTGCATTGAATATAATTTACAAAATATGATGCCTTATCCAAAATAGGGAACAAAAAAAAAGATTCCTTTTTGAAATTATACACATTGCTTAAAAACCGTAAATATAAATCGTAAAATATAGAGACATAAAAATGTTTATTATTATTTCCCTGTATAGACGATTATGAATACGTCAAAATGAAGAGTTATTTTGTTCCAGTGCATTTACTTTATAACAAGACTTTATTTTATGCGGCCAGCTTTCTATTTGTCTAAATATGGTGTGCACATTTTTATATCATTTTTATACGACCGTTTTTTTGTGTTAAATAGTATTTTAGAAAGAAAATTTATAATTTTGTTTATTTGCGCTATGAGTCACTTAGCTTTTGCCTTTTGAAGGGATAGTGCCTCATGTTCTTTATCTCATAGACGTGGTTACAAATGTTATATAACTTATAATTGTGATACGATGCAGTTTCGTAATTATATATTAAATTTTTGAGTGACGAGGGTGGTAGAGCTCTTTCGGAAAACATATAAGTTATGTTAATTTTTTACAAGTGGGAATGAAATTGTAAATTTAGTTATTATGGTCGGCAAGAATCATTATTTAATAAGTCATATCTTTTGAATAGTAAGGTTATGTTAAAAGGCACTGTATTAAGTGAAAACAACTCACGCGGTAAAATGGCATATCTCTGTTTCTCATAAGATTTTAACTAAATAGTTGAATCTGAAATTTAACTTGGCAAATAAAAATTGTAATAACCATCACCTAATACTTGGATAAAGGGTCAGCACACTCCCGCTACGAGTGCGGGTATTTTTCAAGTATATATATATATATATAAATATTTAAATATGTTTGTGTGTGTATGAATGTCCTTTATAGCTGTCTAAACCATTCACCCGATCGTCATGAAACTTTTAAAGACTGTTGAGTATGCTCCCGGGATGGTAACTATCACTTTTTTCAAAATTTAACACTCATGGGGCGCCGGGGGCCTATATCGTAATGTTTTGCTTATACGAGCTATATAAAAATTAGTTTAAGCTTTAGCTACTGTGTAAATTATTGGATCTTAACCAAAATGTGTATATGACAACTTGATAGCCACTATTAAAATACTATAGGGCACTTAACTGCTAATATTCATTCCTTTGGGGCTGGGGGCCCAAAAATTCACATTTTCAAGCGTTTAAGATTTTATTCCCCATTCAGTCATTAACAATCTTGACAAATTATGACACATGTATCAATTATTATACTAATTGAAATGAACAGATGTTTTGAACTTTATATCTTGCCCAGAATGGGCCCTTGGACCCTTAATGTCGTTTTTATCTTATATGAGCTATATAAAAAATAGTTTCTACGTTAGCTACTTAGTAAATGAATAGATCTTCACCAAACTTTGCACACAAAAACTTGGTAGCCTATATTAAAATACTATAGAGACTGCACTTCTAATGCCAATATCTTCGTGGCCGGGGCCCCAAATATCTTTTTTCGTATATGTTTAAGATATTTTTCCTATTTACTTTTTAAAGAGCTTGAGAAATATAGCCACAATAAAAATGAACTAAAATGAACAGGTTTTTGAAACTGACCTCTTGCACCGAATGGGCCAGGGCCCCTTAATGCTATTTTCCCCCTATTGTAGGTATATAAAATGTAGTTTAAGAGTTAGATATTGAGAAAAAAACTGGATTTTGACAAAACTTAAGAGCCTATAATATTACTATAGGGCTCTGAACTCTTAATTTCCATTCCTTCGAAAAAGTCTTTTTACTGAACTTTAATCATTGTATTCCCTATTCAATTTTACACGATATTGAAGAATATTTATTGAGTACAATAGATAAAAACAACATTAAGGGCCCCAGGGCCCATTCTGGGCAAGATATAAAGTTCAAAACACCTGTTAATTTCAATTTGTATAATAATGGATACATGTGTCATTATTTGTCAAGATTGTTAATGATTGAATAGTTAAAAAAAATATTAAACGTTTAAGAAATGAGTACAATGGCAATAAAAAAAAACTATAATATCACTCATTTTGGGGCCGGGGCCCTTAATAGCGTTTCTTCTTTTGTACGCTATTTAATTATTAATTTATTTATCCGTTGGCTATGAAACTTGGATTTTTTTTTCACACTTCCACGAAGATTTCTTCAGAATTATTTTTAAACATACCACTTATTGGTTTCTTTAAATTTATTCCTTTTTACTTTGATCGTTGCAACGCACGACGGGTCTACTAGTATATATATATATATATCTAATATATAAAGCTCATTTGTTTGTATGTTTGTATGTTTCACTTTTCAACTTTCTGTTAGACAATCACGGAAAAACCAAATGACGGACGGGGACCAAATTTGGCAGGACGGTTCCTTTTACCCTGAAGGTGGTTTTAAGATAGTTTTTGTAATTGTCCCTTTTGCCCGAATGCCGTAAATTAAATAATCAGAAAATGCAGAGACAAAGAATAAAATATTTCACCTCATTTCTGTATTGAACAAATTTACGCGGACGTTCAAATGCCGTTCAAAGCGAGTTACTTTTGGTGACGTTTTTTTCCCCCAATGCCAATACTTTATTTTCAGCCGTGCGCATTTGAAAAAATATTATAATGTCTAATTACGGTGCGCACATTTTCGTGAACGCTTCATAATTTGAGCTGTGTAGTACAAAGAATTGTCATTTTTTACTGTTACTTTCTATATATTAGATAGACACGTAAACATATTTAATTACAACTGCCACACGATGCATTAGATTTAATTGTTTACATGTTTAAATTTAATTGCGAATTTGTTTTAATTATTTTCTGTTCCATAACTCGACATTTAATGAAAAACCTTTTTATGTAATAATTGTGTCAGTATTTTTTTCAAGGCTTCATTTTTATCGGTGAACGTTTTAAAATCTTTTATCACCTGATTACTGTGCGCACATTTTCGTGTACGCATCTTAAATTTAGCTGTGTTCTATTAATATAACATTTATATTTTGTTTGTCTTTTACATAAGCTGTTGTCTTTTACATAACCTATACACTTATACTATTTAAACTTAGGCTACCGGACTTATTAACATAAGGAGATTAAACTAAATAAAGTGATCCTGAAAACGCTTAATTATTTTGTATTGCGAATTGAATATGTTATGTTCATTCCTTTGATGATGGATTAACATGGGACATTTTTAAAAGCGATTATTGTGATGGTTTCACATGCATTTTTAACATAAAATTGATTTGTTTTGTTTGTTTTTTAAAAATTAGGAATATAGCCTAATTTTTTAAATTTATCATTATTATCTTTATCTCATAGACGCTTTTGCAAATATTTTATTAATTACAATTGTGTTACATTGCAGTGTCGTAAATATATAAGAGCTTTTTTAGTGACGACAGTGGCAGAGATCTTTTGGAAAAATGTCAACAAAGCAGTGGCCTTTTTTTAATGGATACAAACATAAAAACATCAACTGAGCTTTATATATTACATATGCGTTTAAATTATTTTATTTCAATTATTTTAACAATGCATTGTATTAATATTTTACAGGCAATGAATAAAATTGGGATTTTTAAAAATGTAATTCATAACTCGACATTTAATTAAAAACCATAGATGTAGCGAGTTTATTTTATGTTGAAAGTGATGGCCTATGTCAAATAAACTTACACTTTAAAACTGTTTACTTAAGCTTTATATACACTATTCATTATAAATTTTCGCTTCCGAACGTATTAACAAAAGTTGACTAAATTTAATGAAGTGATCCTGAAAACGCTTAATTAATATAAATTGCGAATTGAATATGTTTTTATGTTCATTCCTTTGTATTCTGAATAGCATAGGCCATTTCCAGACATTTAATGAAAAACCTTTTTATGTAATAATTGTGTCAGTATTTTTTTCAAGGCTTCATTTTTAGCGGTGAACGTTTTAAAATCTTTTATCACCTGATTACTGTGCGCACATTTTCGTGTACGCATCTTAAATTTAGCTGTGTTCTATTAATATAACATTTATATTTTGTTTGTCTTTTACATAAGCTGTTGTCTTTTACATAACCTATACACTTATACTATTTAAACTTAGGCTACCGGACTTATTAACATAAGGAGATTAAACTAAATAAAGTGATCCTGAAAACGCTTAATTATTTTGTATTGCGAATTGAATATGTTATGTTCATTCCTTTGATGATGGATTAACATGGGACATTTTTAAAAGCGATTATTGTGATGGTTTCACATGCATTTTTAACATAAAATTGATTTGTTTTGTTTGTTTTTTAAAAATTAGGAATATAGCCTAATTTTTTTAATTTATCATTATTATCTTTATCTCATAGACGCTTGTGCAAATATTTTATTAATTACAATTGTGTTACATTGCAGTGTCGTAAATATATAAGAGCTTTTTTAGTGACGACAGTGGCAGAGATCTTTTGGAAAAATTTCAACAAAGCAGTGGCCTTTAATGGATACAAACAAACAAACATAAAAATATCAACTGAGCTTTATATATTACATATGCGTTTAAATTATTTTATTTAAATTATTTTCACGATGCATTGTATTTATATTTTACATGCAATGAATAAAATTGGGATTTTTAAAAATTTAATTCATAACTCGACATTTAATTAAAAACCATAGATGTAGCGAGTTTATTTTATGTTGAAAGTGATGGCCTATGTCAAATAAACTTACACTTTAAAACTGTTTACTTAAGCTTTATATACACTATTCATTATAAATTTTCGCTTCCGAACGTATTAACAAAAGTTGACTAAATTTAATGAAGTGATCCTGAAAACGCTTAATTAATATAAATTGCGAATTGAATATGTTTTTATGTTCATTCCTTTGTATTCTGAATAGCATAGGCCATTTCCAGATTTGCCTTTTAATCATTTTAAGATGCGCTTATTAACAGACGGTTGAATCTTTTTTTTAAAATGTATTTTATTTTTCAGATATAAAATCTGGTGTGTGTGTGTGCATTGAATATAATTTACAAAATATGATGCCTTATCCGTAATAGGGAACAAAAAAAAATATTCCTTTTTGAAATTATACACATTGCTTATAAACCGTAAATATAAATCGTAAAATATAGAGACATAAAAATGTTAAATATTATTTCCCTACTTAGACGATTATGAATACGTCAAAATGAAGAGATATTTTGGTCCAGTACATTTGCTTTATAACAAGACTTTATTTTATGCGGCCAGCTTTCTATATGTCTAAATATGGTGTGCACATTTTTTAATATCATTTTAATACGACCGTTTTTTTTTAAAAATAGTATTTTAGAAAGTACATTTATAATTTTGTTTATTTGCGCTATGAGTCAATTAGCTTTTGCCTTTTAAAGGGATAGTTCAACATGTTCTTTATCTCACAGACATGGTTACAAATATCATATAACTTACAATTTTGATACGATGCAGTTTCGTAATTATATATTAAATTTTTGAGTGACTAGGGTGGTAGAGCTCTTTCGGAAAACATATAAGTTATGTTAATTTTGTACAAGTGGGAATGAAATTGTAAATTTAGTTATTATGGTCGGCAAGAATCATTATTTAATAATTCATATATTTTGAATAGTAAGTTTATGTTAAAAGGCACTGCATTTTAAGATGCGCTTATTAACAGACGGTTGAATCTTTTTTTTAAAATGTATTTTATTTTTCAGATATAAAATCTGGTGTGTGTGTGTGCATTGAATATAATTTACAAAATATGATGCCTTATCCGTAATAGGGAACAAAAAAAAATATTCCTTTTTGAAATTATACACATTGCTTATAAACCGTAAATATAAATCGTAAAATATAGAGACATAAAAATGTTAAATATTATTTCCCTACTTAGACGATTATGAATACGTCAAAATGAAGAGATATTTTGGTCCAGTACATTTGCTTTATAACAAGACTTTATTTTATGCGGCCAGCTTTCTATATGTCTAAATATGGTGTGCACATTTTTTAATATCATTTTAATACGACCGTTTTTTTAAAAAAAATAGTATTTTAGAAAGTACATTTATAATTTTGTTTATTTGCGCTATGAGTCAATTAGCTTTTGCCTTTTAAAGGGATAGTTCAACATGTTCTTTATCTCACAGACGTGGTTACAAATATCATATAACTTACAATTTTGATACGATGCAGTTTCGTAATTATATATTAAATTTTTGAGTGACTAGGGTGGTAGAGCTCTTTCGGAAAACATATAAGTTATGTTAATTTTGTACAAGTGGGAATGAAATTGTAAATTTAGTTATTATGGTCGGCAAGAATCATTATTTAATAATTCATATATTTTGAATAGTAAGTTTATGTTAAAAGGCACTGCATTAAGTGAAAACAACTCACGCGGTAAAATGGCATATCTCTGTTCCTCATAAGATTTTAACTAAATAGTTGAACCTGAAATTTAACTTGGCAAATAAAATTTTTAATAACCATCACCTAATACTTGGATAAAGGGTCAGCACACTCCCGCTACAAACTGCGGTTATTTTTTAAGTATATATATATATATATATAAATATTTAAATATGTTTGTGTGTGTATGAATGTCCTTTATGGCTGTCTAAACCATTCACCCGATCGTCATGAAACTTTTCAAGACTGTTGAGTATGCTCCCGGGATGGTAACTATCAATTTTTTCAAAATTTAACACTCATGGGGCGCCGGGGGCCCATATCGTCATGTTTTGCTTATACGAGCTATATAAAAATTAGTTTAAGCTTTAGCTACTGTGTAAATTATAGGATCTTAACCATTCTGGGCAAGATATAAAGTTCAAAACACCTGTTAATTTCAATTTGTATAATAATGGATACATGTGTCATTATTTGTCAAGATTGTTAATGACTGAATAGTGAATAAAATATTAAACGTTTAAGAAATGAGTACAATGGCAATAAAAAAAACTATAATATCACACATTTTGGGGCCGGGGTCCTTAATATCGTTTCTTCTTTTGTACGCTATTTAATTATTAATTTATTTACCCGTTTGCTATGAAACTTGGATTTTTTTTTACACTTCCACGAAGATTTCTTCAGAATTATTTTTAAACATACCACTCATTGGTTTCTTTAAATGTGTTCCTTTTTACTTTGATCGTTGCAACGCACGACGGGTCTCCTAGTATATATATATATTAGAGCTGCGGAAATTATCGATTAATTTCTCGATTAATCGTTAAATTTTTGTAACGATTAAATAATTTTTAACGGTTAATCGACCCATCACTAACAAATTATTGTCTCAGCGGAAGTTTCAGATACTGTAGTGGATGTTTGGTTTGCAGGTGATATGTAAGCGAAGTGTTAGAACCATGGTAGCAATGTTCCCTGTAGCAGCACGGCTGCGCAGATATTTGACCGGCACCACGCAGGATTTTAGAATCATCAGGCAGAAAATTTTGTAAAATATTGCAAAAAACAAAATGGACGTTGTGCAACTTTGCATACGAGTTGTTTTTTAAAATAAATCTTTGCACCAGGGACCAACGAAGCTTAGACTTAGAGGGAACATCGTATGGTACTCAAACGATTTCTCTAAATGGGCAAAATAACCTTTATCAACATCTTGAATATTCATCTCAGTCAATAGTTTATACCAAAATGTACGTGTAATTGTCCGAAAATTAGTTTATATTTATCGGCCGAAAAATTTTACTTTTTGACTACCAGCACAATTATAAGTATTGGGTCGAATAAACGTAAAATAATTTAATCGTCTAAAAACTTTTAACGATTAATCAAGAAATTAATCGTTAATTTCTGCAGCCCTAATATATATATATATATATATATATATATATATATATATATGATTTCCACCACGGCAGTAGCACAATTTTCAGTAGTGGTCCGTGGCTAAGATGCACATTTTTCAAGTTGTCCTTGAACCACAAAAGTTTGAGAACCTCTAGTATAGAGCGTCTGTAGAACAACGGTGGCCAAATGGCGGCTCAATAACCACATCTGGTTTTCCTGTGTTCGCATTGCGTCTCACAAACATTTTATGAAAAATGTGTTACAAGGATTACTGTAAAATTTCCTAATAACATTTAATGACTCAATGTGATTCAATGCAGCCCAACCCTGCTATAGACTAAACCAGCGTTTCCCAAAGTGGTCCCTATTGACCCCAGGGGTCCCCAATTCAATTAAGGGGGTCTGCGGACAATTAAAATTGATTAGGGGTTCCCTGAACAACCTTTAGGGGTCTGCGCATGGCTTAATTTAAAATAATAACATTGTGATCCATTTGTATTGTTATGGAAATTTAAGTAAATAAATTAAAAATTTCTGAATCCTTTTTCTACTAATTAAATAACAATTTAGTACTATCAGTCAGGGAATACAATGTTGATTTACCTATAAACCAAAGTGGAACTTCGATAATTTTAACATCTATCTATAACCAATCAAAATATTTGCTTTATACAAAGGTCAAGTTTTATGTGAAAGAAATGGAAGAGCTCTCTTTCAGCAGTTCAGAAAAATACTAGTTTTACCTTGCATGAAAGGGGGCTGCAAATGTTTTGTAATGTTGATGTATCGGGAAGTTATATTTATCTAAATTGCATCCTTACATCAAATATTTTTTTTCAAAAGTTCTTTACTGCAGCATTCCATTGAAAAAGTTAATCATTAATAACAGTGGTTTTTTACAAAAAAGTGTGAGTGAGCAGAAGAAAAAATGCCGACAATACAGTGTAGAAGATTTGAAGTATGGATTTATTTCATCACCAGTAAATAGTATTTTACTTAATTGACTTCTGTGTAAAAAAACTATGTCAAATGATGCAATGAAACCTTCCAAGCTTCAGGAACATATAATAAAAATCCAAGTGACAAAAAGATAAGGATTTAACGTCTTTTTCAAACGGTCAAAAATATATTCGAAAATATCATCACTGCAACAACTCATAGGGACAAAATCTAAGCGAGATGAAGATAGACTGCCAGCTTCTTATAACATTAAAACTAGGTGAAAGCTGGGTATCCGGAATGCCAGATATCCGGATCGGATATCGCGATTTTTGCCACTATCCGGATTTGGCAAATACTTATGGCAGATCCGGATAGTATCCAGATATTAATGTAGTAAAGAATTTATGAATTCCAAATTAAATTAATATTAAGGAGTTTATAAACAAATATATAAAAAGTAAAAAAACAATAACCAGAAATCTGTACATTTAACAACAATGGATAGTAATTGAGCATTTAGCACAGCGGGGAAGATAAATGATAAGTGTTCTCGAAGAAACTTGGGATGTTATTGTTCTTGAAAAAGAATTTGGGTATGACAAACACTTAACTTTTCGAAACTTAAAAATTGAAGAAACAAAGTATAAACTTGAAGGTAACAAGTATTAAATACTAGATATAAAATAGTAAAGTACACCCTCTTAGCTCTTACGCTTAAATGTTGAGATATCTGGATCTGGAATCCGATTCGGCAAATAATAGGGCAAAACTATCCGGAACCGGCAAATAGTAAAAAACCGTATCCGGCTGTTCCCTAATTAATACATTTCTATATTGATTGCTTAGTCCTCAAAGACGTACACTATTGGTGAAGAACAACCCAGCTTTCAAAATTATAGAAATAAGGAGAATGTTATGAGTTTTAAAATCATTCAAAAGATCAAAACAGAGATGAAGATTTGGTGGCTCACTTTCAACAATTAACGGCTCTTCATGCAATTCTGAAACAAAGATTTGAAAACACTCTTCACTTCAATATTCCTGACTGTTGAACCCATTTGCGGTTGAACAAATTCAGATCCCAAACAGAGATGAATCAATACTAATACTGGAGCAGAGTATTGATATATCCACAAATGAGGAACTTAAACCAATATTCGAACGAGGATATCACAAATTCTGGTCACAAAAACAGACCCATATTTTATATCCTGCATTATGGGTTATTGTACGACTTAATTAAGTATATATATATATATATATATATATATATATATATATTGTATTATAGGCATTATAGATTATTGACAATCCCAATTTTATATCCTTAATTATGGGTTATTGTACAGACGTTGTTGAATGTTTTCCCGTCTTCTTATTCGATAGAACAAAGATTAAATGATGTTATGCACCTATTCACACACACATAAAAAAAAGAAACCGATTAGAAATTGGCGCCCATGTGAATTTGTGGTTGCTAGTCACAAACATTTAGTCAGACAGAAATACACCCATTAAATATTCATCAAAGTAATTAATTTTTTAAATGTTATTTCAAATAAAAGTTATAATTTCGATAAATACTTTTTCATTAAAACGTGTTTTATTTTAATGTGTAATTTTTGTACTATGAATTGTGTCGTTTTTTTACTTATTGACAAATTTTGACTACAAAAAAGGGTTCCTGTGTCAAAAAAGATTGGGAACCACTGGACTAAACTGTGACGTTATGCATCAGGGAATTTATTATTTTAATTAAAGATTTATTTGCAAATATGTATATGATAATCAAATTATAAAACTAAATTCAATAGCATACCAGTATTATGCCAGCAACAGTGACACTCACTACTACCACGAATACAGGTCAAACTTATGGTAAGTGTTAATTGGGTTCTATAAGTATGACTTAATTAAACGTTTAATATCCAGGGTTTAAACGAGGCGTAGAAACATCAATTTCGTATTTTTTAAGAAAGTTTATATCTCAAGAGATTTGACGTAATCAAGTATCACTAATTTTCCCACTTTCAGTGTAGATAGAATAAAATGAACAACATTTTTTTTAAGGATGAGGATCAGCTGCAGTGAGGAATGTAGAATCTTGCATGAAAAAGCTGAAAATACTGTTTTAGTCACAAACTAAGTAGGCTCACAGTGGGACTCAGAACTTTTGTGTTAGTTCCTCACTGCAGCTGGGCCTCATCTTTTTAAAGAAGGATTTTTGTTCATTTTATATTCTACTTTTACGCGTTAACTAAAGATTTGTAAAACTTAATTTCATTCATGAAGTCCTGTTAAATGTCCTGTTAGCCAACTTCTTTTAGAAACGAAATTTGTGAGCAGAATTTGAAATTTTCGATAAATATATACTTACACATTCTTACTCCTTTCCATATGTACGCTGATCCACTTAACAGAAAAAATATTTTTTCACAACACATTGATTGTCTATATAAGACATTTTATGATTTCGCTTGTTCTATCTGGAATGATTTTCTATACACACTACAAATGTCATACACACAACACGACTATGCATCACGGGAAGTGTGTCATTTTTTACTTTCGTTTATCTGCCCGACCGACCGCCTGCGAACCCAAGAGACGACAGTGAAGTTAATATAAGGGATTGAATTAAACAACCCCGTAAAAAACAAAGGAAGTTAACTATAAATCCCTTATGTATGAGACATAACTAAAAACTATTTATCATGCTTAAACGCGAGAAACATTTACAGACTGAGATTGCCTTAAATACCCTTTGTTGTAAAACGGAGGGGGCGTAAAATGTCAACATAAGCTGACCGCTACATACATAGAGATATAGTAAAAATGAATTAATTTAATTACAGTACATTAGATAGATCTGAAAATTTAATAGCTTTATCCTCCCCACAAGCCAAACATACTGTGAACATTTCAGCTCTCTAGCAAGTCAGAAAACGTGTTTACGAGCGTTTTGAAAAAGTTGATGACAGATCTGGAAGCGTTGAATCCGGAATCCTGCATGATAGAATAGAGGCCTTAAAAATGAAAATTTTATTTATTTATTTTTTGAAAAATCGTACGATGGTAAAGAGAGAATAAAAAAATTCCACTCTCTAGGAGCCGAGGGCTGCAATGTAGTTTTTAAGGCAATTTCCTTATGGGAAAAATTGTGTTTATACATTTGAAATGTCTGTGCACATTTCGAGCTTGCACATGCAACTCCTCCTGAACCATGCCAGATAGAGGGTTCGGGTCGTTTGAAAATATGCTAAAGAGGTTCCAAGGATGTGCAACGGCCAAAAAATACAGAAAAGATTTACTGGATTTCCTGGAAAATTAAAAACCAACGAAAACATATCAGTAGTCCCAGAATTATTGATTTGAAATTACTTTTAATGTAATCTACAATTATAGTTATTTTGTTTTCCGAATTTGTGAATGCTAAAGTTAGACTGTTTCGCAGTGCGCATTATATTGACACATTATTGGTGTAAGGTAGCGTGAGGGAATATGACGTCATAGAGAAAATATATTTTAGCAGCGATTTGTAGATAACAATTGTTTTGTTTACTTTCAGAATTATTGATTTGAAATGACTTTTCGATGTAATCTAGAATGATTGGCCTTGAATAAAATATTGGAAATTCTTTGTTGGAAGTTGCGTTTAAATACTCATTCGAATTTTTATTACTTGTTTTTAATTAAAGTACATTGCGTCATCATACAGGACGTGCAACAAAATTTTACTTCACGTCAGCGGGGTACCACAAATCACCAGGGCGAACGTACATAATGTGAAATTTAGCAGATAAACTTAAATGAGAAGGTTAACGGTAGCATCTTTTATAAAAATATTTATTAAATTATAATTTTAACTTCTATGACAATTAGAATTACTTTTTTTTCTATTTAAATATGTCTTTGCATAACACTGAAAAAATGTATAATAATGTAAAATTTAAATAATTTAAAAAAATAGATTTAAAACTCTATTCATTTCGAATAAATTAAACTATAAAATGTATACATTAACTTTAATATATAATAATAACTAATTTTATACTTGCATACGGTACAATTTACAGACCTAGTCTATTGTATTTTATCCAGGTGACATGCCACTCGAACTCGATCCCTATAATTAGGGATACAATGTTAAATTAAATGTTCCCTAACCCGATAAAATTGTCTAAATTTTAATTCTCGAAAACAAATAATTCATGGTTCATGCAACTACAAAATGTAAAATGTTCCTTTAAATTATAAAATTATCTATATTTTTGTTGTCCAGAAGACTAAACACTTAATACAAATTTTATATCTGTTAAAGATTGTTAACCAAATTTCCCATTGGAAATATTGCGTTTATATATTTGAAATGCCTGTAACGCTTGATCCTGCAACTCCTCCTGAACCATACCATATAGAGAGTTCGGGATCTTACCAGTATGTTAAGGAGATCTCAGGGATGTTCAAGGTCCGAAAAGATACCGAAAATGTTTACTGGATTTCCTGGGGGAAAAAAAGAAAAATATCAGTATTTTGTCAATTTCTCCCCAACCATTACAACTGCTGGTTTGAAACAAACGCCAAACGATAGCTTATAATATTTAAAACAATGATGGAGAATAAATTTTTGAAAAAATCTCTTTCTTTCGACCTCCGTAATTTTATCTGCAAATTGTAGATAACAATCGTTTTGTTTAATTTCATAATTATTGATTTGAAATTACTTTTAATGTAATCTAGAATGATAGTTAATGGGTTTCCCGCTTTGTGAATGCTGATGTTAGATTGTTGAGCAAGGTGCACTATATTGACACATTCTTGGTGTGATGTATCGTGAGAGGATATGAAGTCATTTTTTTATATTTTCAGAATTACTGATTTGAAATGACTTTTAATGTAATCTAAAATTATTTCGCTTGAATAAAACAATCGGAAATTCTTTGTTGGAAAATGCGTTTAAATACTAATTCGAGTTTTTATGACTTGTTTTTTCTTAAAATTCAACACGTTATAAAACAGAACGTTTTTAAACCTACACACAGTCTTGCTATTAAAAATACAATTTGAAAACAAACATTTTTCAAAAGGCCTATTGAAATGAGAATGCAGTTTGTACAAATTTAAAAACATGACATGTATACTGAAGACTTAACATTTTATGTATACTATGCAAATATAATAGTACAAGTCACTGGATGAATCCGTAACGCTATGCCGTCATTGTTTGAGCTTATATTTTAAGACGTACTGTGCATCAGGAGGTGTGCATAATAATTATAAATTAATTATTATTTTTGAAATAGTATAACAGTCCAAAGCAGTTAAAAAAGCGTGTAGTGTTTCTCGTCGAAGAACAAAAATATTATATGACGTCATAGTTTAGCCTACATTTTAATTTTGTAAAAGAGAACGATGTAACAAGAGAGTTTGAGGATTTATAATTATAAAAAACTTTGTGTACATTTCAGGAACTTTAATATTTCGTATTTATCAAACAAGGATAAGTAAGTTGGGCTTTTAAAGAAATGGGCGCCGCAGGCGCCCTACAACCCCTAGTCTATTAATAACAAGAAGATTGAAGACTTGATATTTTATAGAAAATCTGTTAATACCAAGTAGACTGAAAACTTGAAATTGTTTAGCAAATCTGTTAATAACACTTAGACCTGAGACTGACAATTCTATAACAGATGTCAATACTAGATACTGGGTAGTGTTTTGAGTATTCTTTAGAGTGGGATGTTATGTTCATTTGTTGTCATTAGATACTGGGTAGTGTTTTGAGTATTCTTTAGAGTGTGATGTTATGTTCATTTGTTATCATTAGATACTGGGTAGTGTTTTGAGTATTCTTTAGAGTGTGATGTTATGTTCATTTGTTATCATTAGATACTGTGTAGTGTTTTGAGTATTCTTTAGAGTGTGATGTTATGTTCATTTGTTATCATTAGATACTGGGTAGTGTTTTGAGTATTCTTTAGAGTGTGATGTTATGTTCATTTGTTATCATTAGATACTGGGTAGTGTTTTGAGTATTCTTTAGAGTGTGATGTTATGTTCATTTGTTATCATTTAATACTGGGTAGTGTTTTGGGTATTCTTTAGAGTGTGATGTTATGTTCATTTGTTATCATTAGATACTGGGTAGTGTTTTGAGTATTCTTTAGAGTGTGATGTTATGTTCATTTGTTATCATTAGATACTGGGTAGTGTTTTTAGTATTCTTTAGAGTGTGATGTTATGTTCATTTGTTATCATTAGATACTGGGTAGTGTTTTGAGTATGATGTTATGTTCATTTGTTAACATATATTTCTTTAATTTCTTTTGTAATATGATCCGTTGTATGGTTATGACGCAGGAAATAATTAGCTGAAAAAATTGCAAAGTCTTAAGAATTGTGTCGTAAGAATTATTATAATAAATTTACAATTTTTGTTCTAAAATTTTAAGAATGTGATGTAATTTTTTTTTCATTTAAAATAAATAAATTTTTGTTTGCTTTTAATATTGTATGACGTAATTATGAACTATAAATAAAATTAAGAAACCTTTTTCTTTAATCTATATGTTTCATTATTACATGGTTCGTTGATTAAATAACTATATCTAGGACGCACAGCTAGAAATCTATATTTAAGTTAATTGTATTGAACTGAGAATGACATCTATATAACATTTTGACTTAGGTTATTGTGTAAAATATAAGGTGTGCTACGTCATTGGTTGTAACGAATGTTACGTTCTAGTTTCTAATATTCGTAAGACCACAAGACAGGCTAAGACTCAACACCAATCAGGAATATATACAAGTTAAATATCTATCTCTCTACAATGTGCGTCTTCTCACTACAAAATCTATGGTGCAACTCTATATCTTTGCTGCCTCAAATATATATATATATATATATATATATATATATATATATATATATATATATATATATATATATATATGTACGCTTTATATCTATTTATCTACATTGTACTTCTTTTCACTACATTACATATGGTGCAACTCTATATTTTAAATCTTTATATTAACTCGTGTTGTCTGTTTGAACCCTTGCTTGCTTGATTTTCTGTCGCCAAAATTTTGGATTGATTTTTAACCCAACTCCTCGTAAGAAGCGATCTGAAATTTTGCAGGCAGACTCGAGCCGATGATAAAAACGACGTATCAAAATTTCAGATCGATCGCATGTACTGTAATTAAATTATTGAATTTTAAGATTATTTTATTTATTTCTATGAATCATGTTAAATTTTTGAGATAGAGTGTCGCGATGCTTATAATATTGAACGACCTTTCCTGTCGCGCAATAAGGTGCGTATTTTATTGACAACAATTTATAAACATATTCATGATCGGTGCGCATTATATTAAACATGTTTTACGAGACATAACTAAAATTTGGTATTTTTGGATGGTCTTGCGCTACGTATTATCATGAACATTCTTTTAGGTACGTCTCGTACATAAAGGATTTATAGTGAAAAACTTTGTTGTTTACGTTTTTTTAAATTAAATCCTTTATATTAACTCGTTGTTTATGTTTGGTTGATTGTTTGCTTGCTTGTTTGTCGCCAAAACTTTGGATCTATTATTAACCCTCTTCCTTGTAAGCTAGCGAGCTGAAATTTTGTTTGCAGGCAGTTTTGTACCGATGATAAAAACAATGTATCCAAATTTCAGATAGATCGCATGTACCGTAATTGAATTATTGAACTTTTAGATTATTTAATTTATCTCTATGTATTATGTTATTTTTCGAGATAGAGTGTTACGGTGCGTACTATATTGAACAACCTTTCTGGCGCGCAATAAGGTGCGTATTTTATTGACAAAACTTTTTATAAACATATTCCTGATCGGTGCGCATAATATTAAACAAGTTTTACGACATAACTGCAATTTTGTATTTTTGTATGGTTTTGCGCTGCGTATTATAATGAACATTCTTTTAGTTATGTCTCGTACATAAAGGATTTATAGTTAAAAACTTGGTTTTTTACGTTTTTTTTATTATTACTGCCTAACCTTCACTACGTCGCATTCCCAAACACACGTCGTATCCTAACACCGCATCATAATATAAGTCTTTTCAATATAATAGTTACCATGCGTTAAACGAGCATAAACAGTGCTGATAGCGAAATCCACATTAATCTGTAATATTGTTAACGACAACGAGCAATGAAGATTTTGGATCAAAACGATGAAAACAAATGAATTCAAACAATTTACTAAACTCACTCTCTAAACATATTCAGTGACAACATGTTGTAATAAAGAAACACTAATTACATCTAGTTACTTAAAAACGTTTGATATTCATAAACACTCCAACTCTTTCATCTATTGAAGTCACAAATGACCAGTGGACATCTCTACTTTAACCTGTTCAGTCCTAGTGCCACCCCGGTTAAATAGTACTTTACATAGGGCCCTTGAAAGTGGCCCAGCTGAGGGAACCAGGCATTGAGGGACCCCTGTGACCTATGCTCTCCGGTTACAACCCTGGTTGTAAATAAGCTCCCCACATACAACTCTGGTTGTAAATAAGTTCCCCACATACAACTCTGGTTGTAAATAAGCTCGCAACATACAACCCTGGTTGTGAATAAGTTCCCCACATACAACTCTGGTTGTAAATAAGTTCCCCACATGCAACTCTGGTTGTAAATAAGTTTCCCACATACAACCCTGGTTGTATATAAGCTCCCCACACACAACCCTGGTTGTAAATAAGCTCCCACATACAACCCTGGTTGTAAATAAGTTCCCCACATACAACCCTGGTTGTAAATAAGCTCTCCACACACAACCGTGGCTGTAAATAAGCTCCCCACATACAACTCTGGTTGTAAATAAGTTCCCCACACACAACCCTG
This sequence comes from Ampullaceana balthica, assembly GCA_944989445.1. Classification (NCBI taxonomy): domain Eukaryota; kingdom Metazoa; phylum Mollusca; class Gastropoda; family Lymnaeidae; genus Ampullaceana; species Ampullaceana balthica. The sequence goes on from CALYLW010000677.1 coordinate 639,742, forward strand.
GCTGTAAATAAGCTCCGCTTATACAACCCTGGTTGTAAATAAGCTCCCCTTATACAACCGTGGCTGTAAATAAGCTCCCCACACACAACCCTGGTTGTATGTAAATAAGCTCCCCACATACAACCCTTGCTGTAAATAAGCTCCACACATACAACTCTGGTTGTAAATAAGCTCCCCACATACAACCCTGGCTGTAAATAAGCTGTAAATTTACGCATTAATGAAAAGACAGATCAAATATTTTCTAAACAATTTTGTTACTTAAATCTATTTTAAAATACTGTTTAAAACATTTTGAAATAGTTTTCTGCAGCTTGGGTTCTTCAAAAGTAAAGGCGATTATTTTGAGACGAATGTTTTCATAGCTTGCAACACAAAGGAAAATATTGATTGAAAATAACTCACTGGGGATTTCCTAGAGGAAAATGGATTATGGATAGCAAAATTAAGAACAGGAATAAGAGTGGGTCTATTGGGCGACTCATTTTTTACTATATCGAGGGGCACATTTGTGAAATTTTGAAGAGTACTTTTTATCGTTAGAGGCATACGTCAATAATATCACCAAAACATGGGTTACACTAAATCTACCTTAACAATTGTTTATATGATTTAACTTTATGAATCATATGAAAATTGATTGAAGGGCACATACTCAAACTTACATTTGAATATCAAATGCTTTATAAAGACGTATATTATCGAATCTAGCTTCAGCAAAAAATGTGACTTCTGTAATAAAGAAAAAAGAAAAGATTTTTATTAAAACTATGTTAAGGTGATATATTTTTAATTTTTTTATAAAGTCTTTATTTCACTAGGATGCAATGATTTTAAAACTAAAACTTATAAATTGTATTTATTTACTGAACAAATATAAAAGTAAAATTAATGTATGATTGAACAGACAAGACAAAGTGAAAAATGAAATTAAATATAGTCTGTATAAAAATCTAAGTTAATTTAATAAATCAAATATTAATATCAATATCATCTGTTACATAAGTTTAATGGTCCATAATATGTCAGCTAGTAACTGCGGACAATATATTTGGATTTTTTTTTATCTGACTGTAGTTAGAACAACCGTGGATCTTTTTAAATGCCTTATATTAACTTCGAAATCTTGTCTCTCTGTCTCTCTCTGTCTCTCTCTCTCTCTCTCCGTATCTCTCTCTCTGTCTCTCTCTCTCTCTGTCTCTCTCTCTGTCTGTCGCCATCTCTTCGTACGTCGGGCGGCGGAAAAACAAAAATAAAAAAATGACCCACTTTTCGTGATGCCATCCGAGCTGAAATTTGTCACATAGACTCGTGTCACCTAGCACTGCATCGTATCAAAATTTCAGATCGATAGAACGTACTGTAATTAAATTAATGCATTTTTAGTTTATCTCTATATAACATATGTATATCAAATTCACGGTTTGTTATTGTTGTTCTTTCACCTACCAGTTGAGTTCACGCATTGACGCCACCCATCGATGACCACACCCCTCCCGTCCCTTCCCCCAGTATAAAGCCAGGGGATATCACTCGGTGTCAGACTGTAAATGTTTGTCGCGTTTGAACATAATCAATACTTTTAGTTATATCGAGCCGAAATTTTGGAAATAGACTCGTGACAATTAACATTGCATTGTATCAAAATTTCAGATCGATCGAATGTACCGTAATTAAATTAAGACATTTTTAGTTTTTCTCTATAAAACTATATGTAACCGTCGCTGTTGTTTACATTTTACGGGTCACTTTAGTTCACGCCACCCATCGATGACCACATCTCGTGCTTAACACCAGGAGAAGTTCACTCTGTTTTACGCTGTCAATGTTTGTCGCGTTTGAACATAATCAATATTTTTAAATCAACACGCAATCATAAACAATCATTTTTGTAATCTATGAAAACGAACCACAACCAGGGCCGGTCTTAGGCCACTACAACCTATGCGGCCGCAGTGGGCCCCACGCTTTCATACGCCCCGCCTATCTTATGTTTTACTTATTATCCGTATTAATCCTTTATCCTTAACAAAACTGGGTCTCGCTTAATCCTGAAAATGGAAGTTTGGCTTAGCTGGTTTGATTAAGGAAGTAATATTTTTATCATGTGCCGGCTGATTAGGCTCTGCTTGCCAACTGTGGCTCGCGTGGCATAGGTTCGCCATCACTGCGGGAGACCTCTAGGCATCCCTATTCTGGGCTAACCTCTCCAGTATCCTCCAGTCACATCCAATACTATTACATGTCTTATCTCTCAATAAACTAATTATCTCCCATGTAGGTAACTACATTGTATGATATTTTTAATTGTATTCAACGTTAACAGAAATGAGTTTCTTCAACAGTAAAATCAACATGTTTTAAGCCTAGAAGTGGGGTGGAGTAAAATTGTCTTTGTATTCTTCTCATGGAAAAGTTTTTACTCTCTATCTTCTAGTTTTATTTATCTTGTCATGCATAATTAATTGGTTTCTTATTTTTGTATTATGTAACATTTATCTCGTCATCCTACACAGATTACTGCCGTTGTGTTCTATAATAATGTTAGATATTAGAACATGATAATTAATTGGTTTCTTATTTTTGTATCATGTAACATTTATCTCGTCATCCTACACAGATTACTGCCGTTGTGTTCTATAATAATGGTAGATATTAGAACATGATAAGTAAGTGGAAATAACTTTGTTGATTTGTAGTGATGAAAGTCATTCAAGCAAAACTTCTCATTCATTTTTATAAATCCCACAACGAAGACTGACCATGACGTCTTAAATGGATGTTGAAATTTGTACATACGACCGCTAAGTTGGTACATTGGAGAAAATAGACACAAGTACTTAAACTTATATATTGACTATGATAAAATATCATCCATCATTCTGTCATCAATTGTTTGTGTTATAACAAAAATTAGTGTAATTATATCAGAATACTTTAAAAATGAATGATACAATATTTAAATAGTATAGATTCACATGTGTGGGTATGTATGTTCATGTACTGCTTTCAGTTCTATACAACAACAACATTTAAAATAGTATTAATACACATACAACACAAGCAATTGTAGGAGAGAAATTTTACTTAATATATATATATATATATATAAGTTTAATTAAAGATACGAGTCAAAATGTAAATGTAGGTATATTGAGAAGGAAGTATCTTATCAGCTATTTGTTAATTCTTCGTTAACTTAAGACAGCTTATTGGACTTGAAAAAGGAAAAAAATCAGCTTCGAAATTTTTATTATACTAACAATTGTTAAACCATAGTGATTCGGCTTTATTTATGAGTAAAACATTGTTCCGCTAAAATGTAATCTAAAAATAGAACATTACTCTTTGAGTTATGACGTTTTCCGGTTTTAGAAATGACAAGGCATATTGCTTTAACATAATAATTGTATGGTATGCGTAACGTAAAAACAAATCCCATTTAAAATAACTGATGTTCTTTTTTATGTTTATGTCTCTTTACATAACCCTTTTTTACATACAAGAAAAATACGTAAGTAACACATTCTTTTATTACTATTTCTTATACGAGTGTACAATATATGTAAGTAACAAATTATTTTATTACTATTTCTTATACGATTGTACAATATATGTAAGTAACAAATTATATTATTACTATTTCTTATACAATTGTACAATATATGTAAGTAACAAATTATATTATTACTATTTCTTATACGATTGTACAATATATGTAAGTAACAAATTATATTATTACTATTTCTTATACGATTGTACAATATTGTTAATATTAGTATTAGCTTTAATAAATTAATCCTGCCAGTTAAGTTTTCTAAAAAACGAAGTCATTTCAAATAAAAAAATTACCGGTGTTATGTGGTGCGGTGCAGATTGGGAATACAAATGTACTCACCTACAAGATGATAAAATTAAAAGAATTACTTCTCTTCTTTACAGGCCCAAACATAAATTATTTTTAGCAACCATATTGTAAAAATATAATATTTCATAGCACGTTTATTTTCATAATAATATTTAACTGAATCCCCTTCCCCTAAGCATTTTAATAACATTTAAATGAACAGAGAAATGAACATGGCTACAAATTTGTGTGTCATTGGCAAGGGTCAAACAAATTTGGTAACATTATTTTACTGTAAAATGATTTATCCCTTAAAAAGGTTTTAAAACTAAAACAAAAATATAAATTAAAGAATTTTAAAAAATATCAATATTAGATCACAGATCAGAACAATAATTTAAAGCAATTCGGATAAACGGAATAATTTAATAAAGTTGAAATGTCAACCAATAATAATGCTAGATTTATTTTGACTAAAATTGTTTATTCATCACTCGTACCATCTCCTTATTAATGGAAATCTTATCAGCATTCTTGGCATCATTCTTATCTTATCTATTTCAGATTCTCTTTTTATAAAGCAGATTATTGAGTCCTACGTTTTATACATTGGTTATGTCTAGTCTTGCTTTTTTATTTCAGATTAAAATGTTAATAACGTGTCGGTTTTCTTCGGTTGATCAGAAACTCATTCCATGTAAGAAATCCGGACGGAAAGAGCGATCATTTTTGTTTGCATGTTGTTGCATACGAAATAGGAAAAGTGTTTTATAACGATGTCCGTCTGAGTGTTGAATTAGATTGATATTGGTAAACCGTTTATACTTGAGAGAATATTCTCTTTGTACAAGTAGAAAAAAATGGTAGAGCTGTTAAGTTTGTAATAAAGTCTAATAATCTATCTATCTATCTATATATGTATATATATATAATTCACCAAAGCGAGTATATGCAAACAAGCATGACGAATGACCCTCGCTGGGGTCGGCCAATCACATTTTATGTTTGGCGAGCTAGGGTGGTGATGGTGGTGGGCAGGTAGATAACCGCAGTGCGAGTGTCTAGAGACCAACAAGGCGTCGATGGTTCACTCGCATTTTTGTAAATTTCTTTGTGCTCTAGTTTTTTCAGTTCTTTCCGGTTTTCTTTGCACTATCCATGGTAAAGTCTGCGGCGTACGCAATATCTAGTATTGAATATTTTGCTCATTTAAGCTGTTTTATCTTATACCATATTTTTTCAGACAGATGGCACCGTAGCTGCGCCACTTTTCGAATTCAGTGGCATGACATTGTTTATACATCATAATGTAACACGATTGAGTGGTAACAAATAATGTTACCGCCTACTGCTTATTACTATTTGTTAATAATCGAATTATTTATTAATATTAATTAATCTTTTATAATAATAATTGCACATATTTATTTATTTTCGCACTTTCGAATAGTATACTTACTATTAAAATAAAACAACTAGATAATCACAGTGCCTCTCGTTCTAAGAAAGTTTATGACCGATATTCTATGGCGTTTTCCATATTTGGAAATGTCAGCTCTATAACATTCAGTGTAGACTTTGTTATAAGCGAATCTTAACATTTAAGGAAATTGTGCCAAAAATTATAGGGACCGAACACAAGTGGCTCAGCACTCGTAATTATACACACGCAGCGCGCAGTTGATCTACTGTGTTGACATAATGTTCTTCTTATTATATAAATTTAATAAAAAAACAATATTATTTAGTTTTAATGATATTACATTTAATAAAAATTGCATACTTGTAAAAATTCATCTTTAACGACATTCCATCTTTTATTATCTTTTAAATACTTTACAAAAATTTTACTTGTGTATTTACAAACAATATATATATATATATTTTTTTTATAAAGTTTGTAATTAAAAAGTAAATATATTTTGTAATATAAAATGCATAATGGTTATTTCCCTTCGACAAAAAATTAATAGCATTTAACAAAGATTTAACATAGGATACATCTTAAATTATCATAATTAACATTATAATTGTATTATTTTGTTTAATTTGAGTTAGTGGATAAATATACAGTATACTATTCTAAACTCTAGTACACACTTGCGTGTCTTGCATCATTGTGTACAACCGAGGCACTGCAATCTGCTATCCAATGAAGTAAAATATAGTATACACTCAAAGGCCGTACACTTTAATATATATTGAACCAATTACACAATCAACTAAAGAATAGTACACACTCCGAGGTCGTACACTTTAATATATTATATTGAACCGTTCCATAAGCTATTACACAATCAACTAAAATATAGTACACACTCCGAGGTCGTACACCTTAATATATTATATTGAACCGTTCCATAAGCTATTACACAATCAACTAAAATATAGCACACGTTCCGAGGTCGTACACCTTAATATATTATATTGAACCGTTCCATAAGCTATTATACAATCAACTAAAATATAGTACACACTCCGAGGTCGTACACTTTAATATACATTGAAACATCCAATGCCTCTATCTAATTGAAGGAATCGTTGACATAACACCTCGGCAGTATTTATTTTATTTTATTAGTTATTGTGTATTTGCTTATGAAGACTTTATTGATGTGTTGCTGAAAGGTTCCTTTTAACATGCAGATAGTTGCAGTAGCGTGTAATGGTCCCTTTAACTTGAAAACCGTGAATTAAATATTCTTTAAAATGTAGAGAGAAAGAGCGAAAAATGATATGTCATTTAAACATTAAAAGTATTAATATGGGCGTTGAAAAAGTGTTAATTTAGGTGAAATATTTGGGTTTGTTTTATTCTTTATTTTAAGTGCATGGATCACTTTCAAATATCTTTATTTGTCTGATTAAGGTTCACATTTTTTCGTGTACGCATTTTAAATAGAACTTTGCCAATAATCTTTGACGCAATAATACACTGTATAAACGGAGCGCCTGTACCAAATATGATATTATTATGCATTACATTGCTTTTGCTTTTTTTAAACAAAGCAGCGGTCTATTTTATGGCTAGTTTTTTAAAATTTTATACGTGCGTAAAAATTGTCATTACAGTTGTCACATTATGCTTGGTCGCAATTATTATTTTTCTTTTTTTATATGTTTGAGTGAAACTGAGGATTTCGTTATATTGTCGTTCATAGTTTAACATTTAATAAAAATGTAAAAATTAAAACAGTTTGTTCTGAGTTTACTTACTTAATTTAAACAAAAAAAAAGTTGTGCACGTTAGTGTGTGGTGTGTTTTATTCCTTATAGAGATTTTATTTTATCAATAAATATAATGTAATAATACTTTCAATCTTATGATTTTGAACCAACATTGTTTCATGTTTATAATTTATATAAGATAGTATGTATTCAGTCGTGTGCTTGGTGTAACAAATCTTGTTTCTAAAATTGAAGAGTAAGAAATTATGTTTTTTAAATTAAAGAGTAAGCGAAATTATTATAGAGTTTTTATTATGATTTTAAAAATAACGCATGATGTCAGGCTTTCGTGGTCAAATTGAAAGAGCGATCGATTGCTGAAATAGAGGACTTGGGTTCGATCTTTAGTTGGCGCGTTTTTTTTTCTTTTGTTTAAATTTTTTTAAACACAATTTGATAATTTTTTTTTCCATGGGTTTGTCTCTGACACGGTGGTCGAGTGGTAGCGCGCTCGACTGGGGTACCGATGGTCATGGGTTCGAATCCATGGGAATCCTAGGGCGTCCCCGAGTCCACCCAGCTTCGATTGGGTACCTAACGCATAGTTAGGGAAAATAAAAGGCGGCTGGGTAATGCGTGGAACCCTTATAGCCGTGGCATGTGAACGCTGCATCACTTGCCAAAATCAACTACTGCCTTGCAGATGGTCTTGGCTGACCAAAGGCTATGGAAGCACATCCAGAAAAAACAGCAGGCTGAAGTCGGAGACCACGGGCCAATTGGCGCAAAACTCGTCGGCACGCAATACTCACATTGAGAACGATGAAGAAGAAGAAGAAGTTTCTGACCGAATCACTATCACATTCAGAGGCGTAACTAGGTTTTTGGCACTCTTGGCTAATTTATTTTTGGCGCCCTTGATAAATCCACAAGAATTACGTAGTCTGACAGTGACAATCAAACAACGTGAACATAAAAAAATGCATAAGACAGGAACAATACTAATTTGCAGTTTATACTAAATAATACAAAATAAATGTGTGGATAAAACGGGATATTGTTGTGTTTATAAAGATTACAGCATAATTTGAAGTATCATGTATTATAAATAAAAACAATAGAGTTAATGTGTCATGCTCATTATCTCATACATAACAAAAGAAACTCACAATTAAAAGAAAATTTAAGTAACACTCCACCGACTACAGCTCAGCACTTCAGTTAGCTGGCGTATTGGCGTGTTGCTAATACAGTCGGACCTCTCTAAGTCCAACTCAAGGGGGACAAAAATCGGCTTACTGAGTTTTCGAGTTAGGGAAACTGGCGTAATAGGCGCAGATTAATCAAGGACAATGTTGATTTTTAGAAAAAGGGGGGAGGGTGGAATAGCCATAGCAGCTAAGTAGGCTTGACAGGAAAGAGGGGCGGTGATGTTTCATATGACAGGAGGCAACTTGCTTTGACATACCGACACAAGCCCGTGAAGGGAGACACCTTCCTTCCCCTCCCTCACTTTACTCCCTCGACAGTGGGTTGGGGATAGTATGATGTTTCTTTTTAAAAGAAAGACTTTAAAATCATATTGACATTTGTATTATAAGAAGCCTCGCAAAGGCCACGAACATAATAAAAAATATTATTTTGGTTTAAATGAAATATATTTAAATATAATTAATTATTCACTTTTTTGTTATCAAGGATAAAAGTGAAATACGGTTGGATCTCGCTAAATCGAATTTCGATAAGTCCAAAATCTCCCTCTATCGAATTAATTGTTAAGTCCCGGTCAAATTCCATAAGACTAATGTGTTATAGATATCCTTAACTGCAAGAATTTTGGCTTTCAACCTCTCTTAGTCGAGTTTTCCATGGCGTTTGGGTTATTATTCTAGAGTGACATTTCAGAACACGTGTTCCGTAAAGCCACGTAAATGGACGTGCAATCTAATCTTAGTGCATTCCACGAGGGATTAAGCGACCCTTGCAAGTACAAAAAAAAATGACAAAAACAAGAAAAAGGAGAGGTAACTAATTCGCGTCCCTTTTTCTGCATGCAGTGACTCATTTTAAAAATAATAATCTTTCTCCCCCATCCCACTGTGGAGGGAGAAAAATAGAGGAGGGTGAGGGAAGGGCTTTCATATTAAACATAGACACATCCTCTCTTACCTGTCACGTCTACTTGCCGGTATGGCTGTTCCCCCGACCCCTCAATAACTACATTGTCCTTCATTAACCGGCGCCTATTACGCCATTTTCCGTAACTCAAAAACTCCATAAGTTTTTTTTTCAGGTCCTTTTGAGTTCGACTTAGAGAGGTCTGACGGTATTTATTTAAATACAAATTTAAAAATTAGAGATTTAATGGCGCCCTTTTGAGTTGGCGCCCTTGGCAACTACCCCGATGCCAACCCGTTGTTACGCCACTGATCACATTTTAGATTTAGGAATAGTCTTTAGGGATTCAGGGATATGTTTTAAGGTTAGGGGTAGGTTTAGTGTTAGGTTATGGGTAGGTTTAGTGATAGTTACTCCTTTCTTCATTTTATTTCTTAATTTTCTCCCTGAGCGTAAAATTACTTTTAAAACAGGCCAAAAACCGTGAAAATAACAACATAATTTTTATAACCAGCCATACTAGTACTACACTGTGACCTGCGCTGGGTCCGAATATACTTTTAATCTAACGAAACCCGCCAGGGACAAAATAGCCGCTGCCTTCGAACTATTTTGACATACACTTATACTTGTAGCTCTTAAATTTAGAAAGATGATTTCCACCGGAAGTGCACGACTGAATACACTCTACCTTTATATACAGTTAAATATCTCTTTAATACTTTTTTAACATTTTTTATTAATTTAATTTTGTCTCTATTAATAAAAGCCTAATCCATCAATCACAAATCGATAATTCTCTGACTTAATTTTCCCAGGCTCATTCCTTTAAGTTCACTTATTAAAGTTAACTATCAATGATCTTAACATAGTATTCAATAATTGACCTAGGACCAATGCTGTCGCTTTGTTTACATTATCTATACAAAACCTACAATTTAAACCTGACTGATGAATAGATGCAGATTAAACTTAATACATAAATCCTATATTAAAAATATCAAATAATTTTTGAAGACACTAGTCATATAGAAATAAAAAAATCATTAAACATACAACCTAACCGATGCCTACAGGGAAATCTTTAAAATATAATCAAACTATTAAAAAATTACAAAATAATACCGTGCTATATCTCGTATTAATAACATAAAAATTTGACCCGAATGAACCTATCCCAGATGTAACAAATGTTATGGAAGGGAAATAACCAGTAATAATTAAACATTATCTTATTTATGTAGTTGACATTGCATTGTCTTAGATATATATATATAAAAAAAATTCTAGACACAATAGCTAAATAATAAGAAAAATTAAATTAATAAACAAATAATTCTATTTGTGTATATATTTATGTTTATATGATTGTTCTTTTTCTTCAAGTAATATAAAACAATTCATAAAATAGTATAGTTTTATATAATTTATAGTAATAAGAACATAATCGCAGACATGTGCTTTAGGCCTTATTATATCCATGTCATATTAAGTGGCAAGCCACTTGTTTTCGTTCCCTTTATTAGTGATACAATATCATTAAATTTTAGTATACTTTTTCACAGGCTATAAACGTATTAAATAGATCCATGTCATTTTTTTAAATCGGTATACCCCAACAAAACGGATTCTGAGTGACAGATACTAAATAGATTCAAAATACAGTCTAGTTAGTCTAGTATTATAACTTTATTACTGATTCAGAAGAGCGCAATCATCGTCATCAATAAGTCATTGTGTTATATTGTGATTGCAGCTGTGTCTCTTCGCTTCCATTCTTGTATTTATGGATTAAAAACCTTTGCTTAATGGGAAATGTTTGTAAATTTGTAATACTTGAAAGTAACACAACTTGAAAGAGAGCTATCAACATATAAACAAACCTATCAACATATAAACAAACCTATCAAGATATAAACAAACCAATCAACATATAAACAAACCTATCAACATATAAACAAACCTATCAACATATAAACGTAAAAAACAAAGGTTTGACTATAAATCCTTTATGTACAAGACATAACTAAAAGAGTGTTCATTATAATACGCAGCGCAAGACAATCCAAAAATACGAAATGTAAGTTATGTCTCATAAAACTTGTTAAATATAATGCGCACCGATCGGGAATATGTTTATAAAAAGTATTGTCAATATAATACGCAGCAAATCGCGCAAAAGGGAAGTATCAATAAAAAGATCGTTCAATATAATACGCACCGCGACATTCTATCTCAAAAATTTAACATGATACATAGAGATAATTAAAATGATCTACAAATTCAATAATTCAATTACAGTACATGCGATCAATCTGAAATTTTGTAACATCGTTTTTATTATGAGTACATAGCTGCCTGCAAAATTTCAGCTCGCTAGCTTACGAGCAAGTGGGTTAAAATCGATCCAATGTTTTTTCGATAAACAAGCAAGCAAGGGCTCAAACGGACACCACAAGTTAATATAAAAGATTTTAAAATATCTGCTATTATCAAATACTTTGTGTACATTTCAAGTTTAATATTACGTATTTATCATACAAGGACAAGTTAGTTGGGCTTTTGAAAAAGGTGGGCGCCGTAGACTCCCTTTTAAATAACTAGGTGTCTCTTAACCCCGGTATAGACTTAGATTTAAAAAAGTTCTCGTCACTAATTCATTTTTGGCAGATTTTAATGTTTTATTAAACTTAGTAACTTGCAATAAGAAACAACATTCACTTAATATACGTTGCCTTTGTTGCAGGCTTAAGTGAATATGTAATGATATGAAATGATAATTTTAAGATTAGTTAAAACACAAAAGTATTTAAACTCTTCATAAAGCTGCACGAGACCAAGTTACAAGTTTTCTCACAAATGTGTCTTAAATAAGATTAAACTAATATGTTTAAAAATAAATTAAATTGTTTTTATTAAATGTCTTAATAACAAAGAATGCATCCATTTTATAACATTTTATTATTCAAAGAAACATCGCACTTATTAAAAAATATTGACACATAGGTTTCAATTTAGGCCATAATAACTGAATGTGTTCGAATTAGGGAAACCAAGTTTTAAGCAATATAATAACAGTAGTTAAATTTACGGTTACTTTATCGTATAGTACATCTTGCTATTTGTATTGTTGATAAATATGCTGAGCAGTCAAATGATGACAATTATGACTTTTACCGTGACCCGACATAACGGCCGTGATCAAAAAATGGCCTCGGTCTAAACGGCCCCGGTAAAAACGGCCTCGGTAAAAACGGCTCAGAAAAATCGGTCCTTGTCGAAATGGCCCCTTGTTTTTCCCCACGACAGAGATATTGCGTCGTTAGCTTATTCAAATAATTGGAAACATAAAAACACGGGTTCATTGACTGTACTTTTAAAGTAGCTCCAAACCTGTTATTGAAGGTGTTAACAATTCATAGTTTAGTAATTAGTTGAACATAAAGCTCTTCATGTTTCTTACGGGTTAACGACTGTTAAAACAGAAGCGTCATACAACCGTTTGTTTGATGGGTTTAAGAATCTCCAGTCAGCTGTTAATCCACAAAGTGTTATGGAGGATTTTTAAAAAGCCAAAATGCAGTCTGACGAGTTTTACAGCTGTAAAAATTGTATGGTGTTTATTTTATCTTGGGGAGAATCTCTGGCGAAACGTGCAGCAATTGAATCTTGTGAATGATTATAAAAACGATGAAAACGTTCTTACACATGTCAAAATGGCGCTGGCTCCCACTTTTGCCCCTCCTGCTGACGTTGCGGCTGTCAGTTTTGTCTCTCCCGATGACGTTGCGGCTGTCAGTTTTGTCCCTCCTTGCTGACGTTGCGGCTGTCTGTTTATTCTCTCCTGCTGATTTTGCGACTGTCAGTTTTGTCCCTCCTTGCTGACGTTGCGGCTGTCAGTTTTGTCTCTCCTGCTGACGTTGCGGCTGTCAGTTTTGTCTCTCCTGCTGACGTTGCGGCTGTCAGTTTTGTCCCTCCTTGCTGACGTTGCGGCTGTCAGTTTTGTCTCTCCTGCTGACGTTGCGGCTGTCTGTTTTGCCCCTCCTGCTGACGTTGCTGCTCTCTGTTTTGCCCCTCCTGCTGACGTTGCGGCTGTCAGTTTTGTCTCTCCTGCTGACGTTGCGGCTGTCAGTTTTGTCTCTCCTGCTGATGTTGCGGCTGTCAGTTTTGTCTCTCCTGCTGATGTTGCGGTGTCAGTTTTGTCTCTCCTGCTGATGTTGCGGCTGGTTCAACAATGTCCACTAGAAATGGCGGATGTAATCGATTACTGGGAAGATAACCATACCAGTAGAATGAGATTGAACCAAGAATGAATCTACGATTTCATATTCCACTCTGGAATGTACATTATAGTGTTACAAACAGCCTTCCTCAATGTACATACTCGTGTTACAAACTGCCTTCCTCAATGTACATACTCGTGTTACAAACAGCCTTCCTCAATGTACAAACTCGTGTTACAAACTGCCTTCCTCAATGTACATAATCATATTACAAACGGCCTTCCTCAATGTACATACTCGTGTTACAAACGGCCTTCCTCAATGTACATACTCATGTTACAAACGGCCTTCCTCAATGTACATACTCGTGTTACAAACGGCCTTCCTCAATGTACAAACTCGTGTTACAAACAGCCTTCCTCAATGTACAAACTCGTGTTACAAACTGCCTTCCTCAATGTACATACTCGTGTTACAAACTGCCTTCCTCAATGTACATACTCGTGTTACAAACAGCCTTCCTCAATGTACAAACTCGTGTTACAAACTGCCTTCCTCAATGTACATAATCATATTACAAACGGCCTTCCTCAATGTACATACTCGTGTTACAAACGGCCTTCCTCAATGTACATACTCATGTTACAAACGGCCTTCCTCAATGTACATACTCGTGTTACAAACGGCCTTCCTCAATGTACATACTGTCACATAGACGAGTGGGGGTGACCTTATTAACTCTGTCTCACAATAAATCTATGAGGCACTGTTTGAATAATATAACTTTTAATCACAACTTCTATTTACATTAATTTACATCCAGTATATCTCACGTCCGTAAAATGGAACCACACACTCAGTCGCCATGTTTTATTCGCCCTCTGTCATGTGACCACTGACAATTATAGTTACCTCTATCACGTGACATTACCCCCATGCAAACAAAAAAAAATGTTTATGCAATATAACATTTTTTATCTTAATACAATTCCTTCAATCTGACATATTTAACTTCCTTTTAATAGATATTAAAAAGTATCTAATTATCCACTCATAGTCTTTTTAATAACTGAAAAATATCATCACCCATGAATTTAAATGTTTATAAAAATCATCCTGAAAATAGATTAACATATAAGCCATCAATAAGAAATCTATATACAATATAATCAATGATGCTTATGTCTCTTTGCCAACTGTGTTGTATACTCTGGTACAACACATAATACCTGTTAGATAATCATTTTGCTATCAATATTCATAATTATAATAATATGAGTTCAGACATAATCTGAAATAACAATCTGTGCGAAGACATCACCAGTCTGTTTGCACTGAAATAATAAATATGAACTTTTAATATAATTGTAATATTGTTGCATTGAAATTACATTGAAATGCATTTTATTATTCATAATATTTACTATTAGGTATATCCTCCAGTGGAATTTACAAATCACTTCTTGTCCTGTATCCTGTAAATAATAATGTTGTCAAAATTAAAACAGTTTTTAGTTCAATTATTTTTGAATTCACATAATGTCCGTGTTTGAAATCATTCTGCTTAAAATGTCTGCAAGCACATTGTCTTTTCCTTTGACAGATTTGATATCGAATTTGTAATCCGCTAATAGCATTGCCCATCTGTTAATCTTTGTGTTGCTTATTCTCTTTTTATTGAATGCAACAAGTGGTTTTTGGTCTGTAAGTAATGTGAATGTTCTGCTCAAAAGGTATTTTTGTAGCTTTTGTAGAGCCCACACTATGGCCAGGCATTCTCTTTCTATGGTGCTGTAATTGCGTTCTGGTTTTGTCAGGTTTCTGCTTAGGTATTGGATTGGGTGCAGAATACCTTCATCCTCTTGCATCAGGCAGGCTCCTACAGCAATGGATGATGCATCAGTAGCAACGACAAAAGGTTTGTCCCATTGAGGTGCTAGCAAGATGGGTTTCTTTCTAAATGCTTCCTGAATGTTCTGCAATGCGCTGAGGCAATCTCCTGAAAATTGAAATCTTTGAATATCTGTGTTTTTTGTAAGTTCTGTTAATGGGTAAACAATTTCTGCATACTTTGGAATAAAAAGTCTGTAAAAGTTACATAGTCCCATCAGGGCTTGTACTTGTTTCTTAGATTTTGGGATTGCCACGTTAAATATCTTGTGTTCATTATCTGTAGTAGGAGTGACAGCACCACCTCCTATTCTGTATCCCAAAAAGTCAATATATTTCTTTCTAATATTGATCTTTTCTGGTGAGATTGTCACATTATGATTTTTAAGTCTATCCAGTACATCTTCAAGTGTATGGATATGTGTTTCCCAATTTGTAGTGTGGATGCATATGTCATCGACATAATGCACCACATTTGGAATGCCTTCTAGCATCACCTTCATGAATCTGCTGAAAGTGGATGTGCTGTTTACAAGTCCAAATGGCATAACCAACCATTCATATATTTCATCTAAAGCAACAAATGCTGTGTATTTGATTGAAGTAGGATCCATGTTTATCTGCCAAAAACCTCTATTTAGGTCAAAGGTGGTGAATATTTTAGAATTTCCAATACTATCAACAATGTCTCTCGGGTCTCCAATGGGTTCATGGTTTAATTTTGTAATATTATTCAACTGTCTATAGTCACAGCATAGTCGAATCTATCCATTTTTCTTTTTGACTATTACAGTTGGTGAGGTGTAGTTGGCTTCAACTGCTTTTTGTATTTTATTTTCTCTCAATAAATAATCAATTTCTTGTTTCACTGTGTCTCTATATGCAAATGGAATTGGGTATATTTTGGTTTTGAAGGTTCCATCTCCAATACTTGTATCTTATGAGTCACACTTTTTGTATTTCCTGATTCTTTTGTGATGACACTTTTATATTCTTGCAAAATTTTCATCACACTCTTTTTCATAATATCTGATATGTCAGATATGTTTTCACTGTTGGTGTTGTTCTTTTTCACTGTATTGTCATTTTCATCATTTTCTTTGCTGATGACATTTATTGTTTGTTTTTCCCCTTTGTTGTCACCATATGCTCTTAATTTATCAATGTGTAGTTTCTTCACATTGCCCTTGATATTAACATTGTATGTCACCTCACTAAGTTTATCTTCAATATAGTAGGGACCTTGCCATATGTTTTCATTATTTTCATTTGGTAATAACACTAATACTTGTTGGTTTGGCTCAAATCTTCTTAAATGTCTGTGTTTATTTTTATTACTCTATGTCTTGAACTTTGCTTGATTAATTTTTGTTTTGCCATTTCAATACTGTAAAGTATTTTATTTCAAGTGTCCGACATCAGCTGATACATGTCCTTTATCGCATCTTGTTTACTGATAAGTCTTTCTTTAAAATTGTTCAAAGGACTTGCAGGGTTTTTGCCAAACATTAATTCGAAAGGACTGAAACATGTACTTTCATGTTTGCTGCTGTTATATGCAAATAGCACTAAGGGTAGATATTCGTGCCATTTGTCTTCTTGGTCAATTGTCACTTTCACTAGCATGTTTTTGATTGTTTTATTAAATCTCTCAACTATCCCATTTGATTGTGGATGATAGATTGTGCTGTGTACTTGTATAATGTTCAGCATCTTCATAATGGCCTGAGTCATTTGTCCCTTGAATTGGCTGCCATTATCCGAAAGGGTGGTTTGTGGAAAACCATATTTGCTGAAAACATTTAACAATGCAGTACACATACTCTCTGCATTAATTCTTTTTAGTGGAATGGCCTCAGCCCATCTGGTGGCTATGTCCACTATTGTTAGAGCATATATATGTTTGTTCTTTGACATATTTTTTAATGGTACTATTAAAGCTATTGCAATTTTTTCAAACAGGAAATTCGCCTTATCAGAGTTCTGTATTGGCGCTGTGTGTTTTCCAACTTTAGGATTATGTTTTAAGCACACCGTGCATTTCTTGATGTATTCTTTCACATGTTTAGTCATGTTAGGCCAGTAAAAATTTTCTGTTACCTTGGCAATTGTTTTCTTGTTGCCCAAGTGTCCTCCTAAAGGATTGTCATGTGCCATCTGTATAATTGTATCTTGTAAATTCTTAGGAATGACTATTCTTGTTTTGGCTTTATTAAT